>VDFB02373106.1:0-23248 GCA_007258455.2 Sequoia sempervirens | reverse complement strand
TCACTTCCTTGCTACTATGGATTAAAGCCTAAAATAGGTGATTTTGAACAAGCTATAGATAGGGAACATAGTAAGCATAATAGTAAGAGATATATAGTTCAATAAGTACTCAAAAAAAATTCAATTATCTCATACATTATAGGCCATGACCTGCATCACTATTCTATTTTTTGTGATTCAATAATTTGTTTTATTTTAAAATGATGGAATTAGAAACACCTCCCAATGTTGATAGGAAAATGGATCATGGTGTGTCTTTTGTAATAGATAGGTCGATGGCTCTCACAAGGATATGATGCAGATTAGTATTTAAAATTACATTCGTTGTTATAGCTATTTATTATTGAAAAATCAAATGATTATTGATCTGTAATTTAACTTCTATTTGGCTGGATTCTATAGGACTTTGGATGCCAAACCCTGAGCATGTGGATCTTCCACTTGAAGAGAGAGATCATTTGGCAACAATAAGTGATTATTTTGTTAAATATATCATTTTTTATAATTTAATTTCTATATATTAATGTCTTTACTTGTTATTGTAATAGTTGAAGCTTGATCAATAACTAAATAGGAGGAGCATCTCTTGAATTCAAAGTAAATGAGTGGCATATGCATCGCCATCCACCCAACCAACAAAGGCCATTTGTTTGTTTCCTTCACCTAGAGGGCAATAAATTTTTATTGGGGTCATTTTTTGTATGCCTATATGGCATTTTTTGACATATTTTGTATTGCATATACTTGACATTGTATGCCTATATGGCTATTTTATATATTTTATACTTATATCGACATATATTGATGTATGCCTACATGGCTATTTGGTTAAAACAAATCTTTTTATTGATGGTGTCTATATTTACATTATAAATCCACACTTCAATAGATTTTTGTAGATGGTAAATACTTCAAATATTTAAAATCCAAGTGTTTTCCATGCTCTCTTATTTTCTATAATTGTAAATATGTATGGTTATAAAATTGCACCCCTAATAATTTCACATGCATTTTTGTACCTTCTTTTGTGTCTGCTCCCCTAGTACTTGTGTAGTCTCATTTTATCCCTTGCATCAGCCCTTTTCCCTCTCAGGATGCTCCAACACCCCTTTTCAGTAGCTAGTCATGCATCAGCTTTATGTCAAACCTTGTGCTTTTCTTGTTTGTGTTGTTTTGTAGTGTGGTGTTTCCAAACACTAGCATGCCATGCGGATGTTTGCATGCTACGCTAGCATCCTGCAATGTTTAAATGCTCAAACAACTATCTCTAAGCATGTTTGCCACTTTTCCTCACCTTTTGTCAGTTGTAATGGACTGGGACACCTTGTAATGGCTAGAGAAGCTTCTTTTCCCTCATTAAATGCTATTCTTTCAATTCATTTATCTCTCTAACCTCTGGCTTCATCCCAACATCTAGCTTCTTTCTAGCCTTGGCTCTAGCATTTTCTCTCTTGTTATTTTGTTTGCACAACTCCATAAAGCTTGCTACAACAGCACTCCTTGCAACACTATTGGATTTTGCAATTCCATCTCCCTTGCCTTGTGCTTGCGAGCATCCTAGGATTACATATCCCTTATCTAATCCATCTCTACTTTGTGATATTGGCTCTCCTCCTTAAGCAGGGATTGCTTTTATCACCTCTTTTGTGATATAGGTTCTCCTACTCGAGCAGGGATTACTTTTATCACTAATACTTGGTGGTGCGGGTTTTTCTTTCACCACACGCTTGGTGCAGGTTTATCACTAAAGCGGGTTTTTCTTTCACCAAACGCTTTGTTCATTTCTCTCTATCTATCTGGAATTCTATTGAGGTGGGTACACCAAAACAGGGGTTTGACTTAGGCAAACCCCTATACAGCCCCAAGAATTTCTCCAAACCTTACACATGTAGGTTGTCAAGACATTCACGTGTTGGAGGCTTCATCACTTGCATGGTTGTGAGCACTTCATTTCTTCTCCTTATCTTTATCATTTCTACTTCACTTTATTTAATTTTTGTTGTATTTTGTTACTTTCTCACATTCGAAGATTTCTTAGCAATTAGAGTAGAAGTATCCACTTTGTCATTCTCTGTGATAAATTCACTTTTTGGTCCACACAGATGCCAGCACACTAGAGAGATGCTAGCACATCGTGATTTAATCCTAGACCCACACAACCATCCTTTGGCCAAGATCTTGTCAATTTTTCTAGAGAATTTTCATGACCTACTCTTTTTGATTCTAGAACTATTGCATTGTTCTTTGAGGTAGTTTAGGGAAATTTTCCCAATGAGGCTCTCTAAATGAAGAGAACTCATGAGTAGTGAATCCCCCTTCTCTACATTTTGGTGAACCCAACGTGAACATAAAACTAGGAATTTATTTACCCCTACTTGGTAGGGTCATAACTTTTGACTCGATGCTCAGAATTCAAAACCGTTTGCACCGTTGGAAAGGTCTCCTAGAGAACTAGTTCAATCCCTAAAATACAATTCCTTCAAAAACCAAATTTTAGGGAATAATACAAGTTCTGACCTCTAATTCTGCTCCAAAGACCTTCAAAAATGCAAATTACTAGAACCTAGAAAATACCAAAAAAAATTGAAACTCTAGATTTGTGGTTTTTCTTAGTTTTGTCATTAGTGACTTGTTTATTCATTATTTATCATAGTTAACTTACTATTTTCAAAATAAGTTTAATATCCTCTTTCATTAGTTTAGTTTCTGATTTTATTCAAAATGTTAATGATATTCCATTTCATGCATGTGATGGTGACTTGGCTTTACCCATGTCACTCAGTATCTTTGATCCTTCTCCCAAAATTCCTCTTGCTTCAGAGAATATTTTGTTTCAATAAAATGAATCATTGATACCTTCTTCAATCTCACTCTACCTTATTTTCATCCCAATTCACTCTCTTCTAGAGATGTTGCATTCATGAATGATGAATCTCATCTTTGTTCTGATCCACTCTCTTCTAAAGATGATGCATTAGTGAATGATGAACCTCCTTTCACATCTAATCCTCCTTGGATTTATTTTGATAATATTTCTTCAAATAATTATTACACTACTTGTGATGATTCTGTAAATGTAATCTATGTCTTTGTTGCCCCTCAAAGCCCTAAGAGACTAGTCATTTACATGACTCTGGCTAGTCCTTCTCCTAAAAGGATTTTTTCTATTAATGGTGCTCCATTTGATAGTGACTCTCCTAATATTTCTAAAGCTCCCTCTTATAGATAAATATCCCATACTTATAAAAATAGAATGAATAAACAAACAAGCCTTCCTCAAGCACCTGAACCTACAACTAAAGTACTCGGTGATTACGATCTTGTCCAAAAACCTCAGGTTACTCTAGCTAAGATCTCATTGTGGGACTTCCTTCAGTCTGCTTTGGTTTATAAAGGTGTTCTTCAAGAATCCTTGCAAAAAATCCTCTTTCCTTCTTCTACTAGGCCAATAGATGTTGATGCATTGATAGCTCATATTCATGCAGATTCACTAAATATTACATTCTATTCGCAGTACCTCCCATCTTTGGAAGTATAGAAGGAAGCAGAACCTCTAATGATCATATTTAACATAAATAATAACAGAATTAGACATACTCTCGGTGATGCTAGCTCAGTGCTCAATGTATGTAGCATTGATCTATTGTCTAAGATTACTATTGATTCATCTTCTCTTAATGCTTCTTTGGTTGTCATTCATGGGTTCGATAATATCGGTTGACAATCCCTAGGCACGATAGTCTTACCTTTGATGTTAGGAACCATTACCATACCCACCCTTGTATATGTTATGTCAAAAAAATTACCATATAACCTTCTTCATGGTAGACTATGGATTCATGCTATGGGTTTAGTCTCATCTACATTGCATAAATCTATTAAGTTCGTTTGTAATAATAAAGTAGTCATAGTTAAGGTTGACCCTAAGGCTATGTGCTTATTTGAGATGGCAGTTGTTGTTTAGGCTTTATTTGTTCCTACTCTTATTCCTTTAGTCTCTTCCAATGTTTCGATGTTTACTCCAGTAGTACCTGCTACAAAGGATACTCTTGAAATAGATGTCCCTAAAGAAGGTCCTTCCGAAGAAAGAAATCTTAAGTATATTACTTCCACCTCTTCTCAAGGAAATGCATGTCTTGGTGATGATTAGGTTCTCTAGAATTTACAGAACCCTCCACTAGGAAATATAAAGTCAACCCAGTCCACTTGGACCATTCGATAACATCATCCACACCCGCTATCAAAGATGATTATTCTTTTGCATTGCAAGATAGTGTGAGAAATAGTTGTAATATCCTTAATGCCAATCCTCCTCATTTTGAGGAAGATGATCACACTTCTATTAAGGAGGTTAATACTAGTAATCCTATTAGGGAAAATAATGGTGATCACATAGATGAGTATGATCCCCTTTTCTGAAATAATACTCTCCATGTAGATCCTCCATTGTTTGCTATCTTTGTATCTTCTTCTTATGAGAAGTCAAAATTTTCTCCACGATAGAAAGGGTTTCTTCCTACTTCTTAGTCTCTATCTGAGCAAGAGCGTATTTTATTGTGGCTTCTAAAATCACGCTTAATTACTCTTCCTTCTCCTACATGTAAGAAATCTCATGAACATGATAAATAAAAACATTATTTCTATGCATACCATCGAGTGCTTGGCCATCCCACTAGTGAATGTAAGGCCTTGAAGGATAAAATACAACAAATTCATGATTCAGGTGCCATCACTTATTTATTTGTTGATGCACTTTCCTTTGTTTCAAATGACAAGTGATATCGAGGTCTACCTCTACTTGTATGTTCTAAGCATCTTGCATAGTTCTCCTCCCATATATGTTAGGGGCAATGATAACTTGTTTTGGAGATGTGTGTCCTTAAAGGACTCCCTCTCTTCTGACTATATTTCAATCGAAGAATCCATTGAATGGACCCACTTTTTCTTTTGAAGGGTTCTCAAGGGACCCTCCTTTGAAAGATTTTAACTCATGAATTTTTTGCATCTAGAGTGGGGGCGTCCTGACTAGAATTCATTTTTTAAATAGTGTGTCCCTTGAGTGGACCCTTTTCTTCATACTGGGATCCTAAGAGACCCCTTTCAAATTTTTCCAACTTGTTGACAATCGGTGTGATTGTCTGCTTACTTGCCTATGTGGCTGCTTTCTAACATGTTCTATCTATGGTTAAACATGTTGCTTTGTAGGTGCACTTGTGAAGCTTCTTTTTGACTCTACGGAGTCTCCTTCCTTTGGTTTCATCCATGTGATATATCTTAGGGGATACCTCCCTATAGGTCTATGGGTCTGTAGGGCACTTCTTCTAAGCTTCCTCATATTGTGAGAAATCTTGGGGGGAACTCCCTTGTAGGTTTGCAAGCATGTAAGGTGCTTACATCTTGGTTTCCTCCATATGAGAGATCTTGGAGGACACCTTCCTTGCAAGTTTATGGGTCTATAAGGAAATTTTCTCATTTTCCTTCACGTGAGCCGTCTTGGAGGACATCTCCCTTGTAGGTATGTGGGTTCTCAAAGTGCTTTTCTAGGTATCCTTCATGTGAGATATATTGGAGGAAACCTTCCTTGCAAGTCTATGGGTCTATAAGGCACTTTTCTAGGTTTCCTTCATGTGAGAGATCTTGGAAAACACCTTCCTTGTAGGTCTAGGGGCTTCTGAGGCACTTACATTCTTAAATTCTCTCTTCTCTTCTCTTTTTTATATATTGGATAGAAGATCTATATCTTCTTCATCCTAAGTATATGCCCTTCCTCTCTTAGTTTTATAATTCTTCTAAGTGTGTTATGTTCTTAATTTGGGGATGACACATAATACTGAGACAACCTTTCACATCAAGGTTTCTTTTACTTTGTTGACTCAAATCCTTTAGTTTTACATTTTAACATTGTTTCCTAGTGCAGGTTTTTCTTGTCTAATGCATTCGTTTTGTAGGACTTTAGCCTAGGGGCATGTTTGTATGGTTCAAAGAGTTTTCTACTTCCTCTATTGTATCCTTTTGGCATTATGATGTTATTTATTTTTGGAATATTTCCTTTAGCATGCATATTAGTGTCGACTCATATGCCCCCTAAAGTGGGGGGAAAATGTATGGTCGTAAAATTACACCCCTTACAATTTCACATGCATTTTTGTACCCACTTTGGTGTCTTCTCCCCTAGTACTTGTGTAGGCTCATTTTAGCCCTTGCATCAGCCTATGTCCCTCTCAAGATGCTCCAACACCACTTTTCAGCAGCTAGTCTCATGCATCAACTTTATGTCAAACCTTGTGCTTTTCTCGTTCGTGTTTTTTTGTAACGTGATGTGTCCAGACACTAGAGTATCATGCTAGCATCTTATGATGTTTCAATGCTCGAACAACTATTTTTGAGCATTTTTTCCACTTTTCCTCACCTTTTGTTGGTGATAACAGTTTGGGATGCCTTGTAATGGCTAGAGAAGCTTCTTTTCCCTCATTAAATGTTATTCTTTCAATTCATTTGTCTCTCTAACCTCCAGTTTCATCCCAACTTCTAGCTTCTTTCTAGCCTTGGCTCTAGCACTTTCTCTCTTGTTATTTTCTTTGCATAGCTCCATAAAGCTTGCTATAGCAGCACTCCTTGCAACACTCTTAGCTCTGTAGTTCCATCTCCCTTGCCTTGTGCTTGCGAGCATCCTAGGATTCCATATCCCTTATCCATTGCATCTCTACTTTGTGATATAGGTTCTCCTCGAGCATGGATTACTTTTATCACCTCTTTTTTGATACAGGTTCTCCTCCTCGAGTGGGGATTGCTTTTATCACTCATACTTGGTGGTGTGGGTTCTACTCCTGAAGCGAGTTTTTCTTCCACCACACATTTTTTTCATTTCTCTCTATCTATTTGGTTGTTCGTGGAGGTGGGAACACCAAAATGGGGGTTTGACTAAGGAAAACCCCTATACAACCTCAACACTTTCTCCAAATCTTACGAATGCAGTTTTTGAAGACATTCACATGCTAGAGGCTTCATCACTTGTGTGTTTGTGAGCACTTCATTTCTTCTCCTTATCTTTATCATTTCTACTTCACTTTATTTAAGTTATGTTGTATTATATTAATTTCTAACATTCCAAGATCTCTTACCAATTAGAGTAGAAGTAGCCACTTTGTCATTTTTTGTGATAAATTCACTTTCTAGTCTGTATAGATGCCAGCATGCTAGAGAGATGCCAATGCATTGTGTTGTCATCCCAGAACCATACTATTGTCCTTTGGCAAGGATCTTATCAATTTGTGTAGAGAATCTTCATGACCTACTCTTTCCGATTCTAAAACTCGCACGATGTTCCTTTAGGTAGTTTAGGGCAGCTCACCCCTTGAGGCTCTTTGAATGAAGATAACTCATGAGTAGAAAATCCCCCTTCTCTACATTTTGGTGAATCTGACATGAACATAAAATTAGGAATTTATTTACGCCTACTTGGCATGGTCATAACTTCTGACTTGGTGCTCGAAATTTAGAATTGTTTGCACTGTTGAAAAGACCTCCTAGAGAACTATTTTAGTCCCTAAAATACAATGCCTTCGATAACCAAATTTTAGGGTTTGATGCAAGTTCCAACCTCAAATTCTGCTCTGAAGGCCTCTAAAAATGGAAATTACTAGAACCTAGAAAATACCAAAAAAATCTAAAAATCTAGATTTGCAATTTTTCTTAGTTATGTCATTAGCTAACTTGTTTATTCATTATTATCATATTTAACTTACTATTTTCAAAATGAATGTAATATCCTCTTTCATTAGTTTAGTTTTTGATTTTATTGAAAATGTTAATGATATTCCATTTCATGCATGTGATGGTGACTTGGCTTTACCCATGTCACTTGGTATCTTTAATCCTTCTCCCGAAATTCCTCTTTCTTCAGAGGATATTTTGTTGTAAGAAGATGAAATCATTGATACATTCCTCAATATCACTCTACCTTCTTTTCATCCCATTACACTCTCTTCTAGAGATGTTGCATTGGTGAATGATGAATATCATCTTTGTTTTGATGCACTCTCTTCTAGAGATGATGCATTAACGAATGATAAACCTCCTTTCACACCTGATCATCCTTGGATCGATGTTGAAAATATTTCTTCAAATAATTATTCCACTAGTTGTGATGAGCCTCTAAATGTAATCTATGTCTCTTTTGCCCCTCAAATCCTTAAGACACCAATCATTTATTTGACTCCGACTAGTCCTTCTCCTAAAAGGGTTTGTTCTATTAATGGTGTTCCATTTGATAGTGACTCTCCTAATCTTTCTAAAGCTCCCTCTTATAGAGTGGTAGCCCATACTTATAAGAATAGAATGAATAAACAACCAAGCCTTCCTCAGGCACCTAAACCTAAAACTAAAGATCCTCTTTCCTTCTTCCTCTAGGCCAAAAAAAGTTGATCTATTGATAGCTCATATTTGTGCAGATTCACTGAATATTATGTTCTATCTACAGAAGCTCCTATCTCTGAAAGTACAGAAGCAAGAAGACCCTCTAATGATCATAATATTAGCATTAGATGTACTTCCATTGATGTTGGCTCAACACTCAATGCACGTAGCATTGATCTATTGCCTAAGTTTAATATTGATTCATCTTTTGTTAATGCTTCTTCAGTTGTCATTCATGGGTTCGATAATATCGCTAGACAAGCCCTAGGCATGATATTCTTCCCTTCGACATTGGGACTCGTTACGTTAACCAACCTTGTATATGTTTTTTTAGAAAATTTACTAGATAACCTTCTTCTTGGTAGACTGTGGATTCATGCTATGGGTGCAGTCCTATCTACCTTACATAAATCTATTAAGTTCATTTGTAATAATAAAGTAGGCACAGTTATGGCTAACCCTGAGGCTATGCGCTTATGTGAGATGGAATATTTTGGTCAAGCTTTAGTTGTGTCTACTCTTATTCCTTCAATATCTTCTAATGTGTCGATGTTTACTCCAGCAATACCTTCTACAAAGAATACTCTTGAGATAGATGTCCTTGAAGAAGATCCTTCTGAAGCAAGAAATATTAAGTCTACTCCTTCCACCTCTTCTCAAGGAAATGCATGTCTTGGTGATGAATTGGGTTCTCTAGACTTTATAGAACCCTTCACTGGGCAATATAAAGTCAACCTGATCCACTTGGACCTTTCAATAACATCATCCACACCCACTATCAAAGATGATTATTCTTTTGCATCACAAGATAGTGTAAGCAATAGTTGTAATATCCTTAATACCAATCCTCCTCATTTTGAGGAAGATGATCACACTTCTATTAAGGAGGTTAACGCTATTAATTATGTCAGGAAAGATGATGGCAATCTCATAGAGGAGTATGATCCCCTTTTCCAGAATAATACTCTCCATGTAGATCCTCCATTGTTTGTTATCTTGGTATCTTCTTCTTATGAGAAGTCAAACTTTTCTCCACAAGAGAAAGGGTTGCTTCTTGCTCCTCATTCTCTATTTGACCTAGAGAATATTTTGGTGTGGCTTCTAAAATCCCACTTAATTACTCTTCCTTCTCTTACATGTAAGAAATTTCATGAACATGATAAATAAAAACATTCTTTTTGTGCATACCATCAAGTGCTTGGCCATCCCACTAGTGAATGCAAGGCCTTGAAGGATAAAATAAAACTTCATGATTCGGCTGCCATCACTCATTTATTTTCTAATGCAAGTACCTTTTCTTTCAAATGACAAGTGATATCAAGGTCTACCTCTATCATGTATGTTCTAAGAATCTTGCATAGTTCTCCCCCCTATAAGTTGGGGGTAGTGATAACTTGTTTTGGAGATGTACATCCTTCTTAAATGACCCCCTCTCTTATCTCTATCTTTCAATTGAAGATTCCCTTGAATGGACCCACTTTTTCTTTTGAAGGGTTCCCAAGGGACCCTCCTTTGAAATCTTTTAACTCAAATGAATTCTTGTGTCTATCTTGGGGGTAACCTAACTAGACCTTTCCTTTTAAATAGTGTGTCCCTTGAGTGGACCCCTTTCTTCATATTGGGTTCCCGAGGGACCCCTTTGAAAATTTTCCAACTTGTTGACAGTCTATGTGACTATCCACTTACTTTCCTACGTGGCTGCTTTCTAATATGTTCTATCTGCAAGTAAACATGTCACTTTGCAAGTGCACCTATCAAGCTGATTTCTGACTATGCAGAGTCCCCTTCCTTTGGTTTCCTCCATGTAGGTCTACAAGTATTTAGGGAACTTCTTCTGAACTTCTTCCATGTGAGAAATCATGTGGGGCTCTCCCTTGTAGGTCAGCGGGCCTAAAAGGTGCTTTCATCTTGGTTTCCTCCATGTGAGAGATCTTGGATGACACCTTCTTTGTAGGTCTATGGATTTGTAAGGAACTTTTCTCAGTTTCCTTCATGTGAGAGGTCTTGGAGGACATCTCCCTTGTAGGTCTATGGGTCTAAAAGGCACTTTTTTAGGTATCCTCATGTGAGAGATCTTAGAGGACACCTTCCTTGCAAGTTTGCGGATCTATAAGGTGCTATTTTGGGTTTCCTTCATGTGGGAGATCTTCAGAGGACACCTTCCTTGTAGGTTTGTAGGCCTATGAGGTGCTTACATTCTTAAATTATCTCTTCTCTTCTCTTTTGTATATACCATATCAAAGATCTGCATCTTCTTTGTCCTGAGTATATGCCCTTCATCTCTTAGTTTTATAATTCTTCTAAGTGTGTTATGTTCTTAATTTCGGGACCACGACACATAGTACTAAGACAAACTTTCACATCGAGGTCTCTTTTACTTTGCTAACTCAAATCCTTTAGTTTTATGTTTTAACATTGTTGTCTGGTACAAGTTTTTCTTGTCTAATGCATTTTTTTTATAGGACTTCAGCCTTGGTGAATGCTTTCATGGTTCAAAGACTTTTTTGCTTCCTCTATATTATCCTTTTGGAATTATGATGTTATTTATGTTTAGAATATTTCCTTTAGTGTGCATATTAGTGTAGATTCATATGCTTGCTAAAGTGGGGGAAAATGTATGGTCGTAAAATTATACCCCTTGCAATTTCACATGCATTTTTGTACCTACTTTGGTGTTCACTCCCCTAGTACTTGTGTAGGATAATTTTAGCCCTTTCATCAACCTTTTCCCTCTTAGGATTCTCTAGCACCCCTTTTTAGTAGCTAGCCTCATGCGTCAGCTTTATGCCAAACCTTGTGATTTTCCTATTCGTGTTGTTTTGTAGCATGATGTGTCTAGACACTAGCATGCCCTGCAGATGTTTGTGTTCTGCACTAGCATCCTTCAATGTTTCAATACTCAAATATTTTTCTTTGATCATTTTTTCCACTTGTCCTCACCTTTTTTCAATGGTAACAACCTGGGATGCCTTATAATAGCTAGAGAAGCTTCTTTTCCCTCATTAAATGTTATTCTTTTAATTCATTTTTCTCTCTAACCTCCAACTTCATCCCAGCTTCTAGCTTCTTTGCAGCCTTGACTCTAGCATTTTCTCTCTTGTTATTTTGTTTGCATAACTCCATAAATCTTGCTACAGTAGCAATCCTTGCAACACTCTTGGCTCTTGTAGTTCCATCTCCCTTACCTTATGCTTGCAAGCATCCTAGTATTTCATATCCCTTATCTATTGTATTTCTACTTTGTTATACAATTTCTCCTCCTCGAGCGGAGATTGATTTTATCACCTCTTTTGTGATACAGGTTCTCCTCCTCGAGTAGGGATTTCTTTTATCACTTATACTTGGTGGTACAAGTTCTACTCCTGAAGTGGTTTTTTCTTTCACCACACACTTTGTTCATTTCTCTCTATCTATCTAGCTATCCATGGAGGTGGGAACACCAAAATGGAGGTTTGACTAAGGAAAACCCCTATACCTCCCCAACACTTTCTCCAGATCTTACTATTATGCCCTGCATAACCACCCCACTTTGATTTGGATCAAAATGGGTCCCCCTTTCTCTTTTGTTTTCTTTACTTTTTTTATTTTCTTTCCTTTTGGGAGTGCTTCTTTTTTCCTACTGATTTTGACTTTTGATCTATCTGATTTAATTTTGGTTCTATCTCTGCTTAGGTTGGTTTCCTTCTTGCTAAGTATTCACTAAAATAATCATAAGCAACGGGATAGTTTATTTTGGTATACTTTATATCCATTGGGGACTAATGGAGGCTTTTGTTTTATAGGAACAAGCCACACACATGATGATATTTCTCAAGTGAGTCCACTTGGAAGGCTTTCCTCAGGGTGGTTGGTCATAATTCTCCTTGAAGAAGAAAGTTAGCAAGACCTTGTAGATGTCTTGCCAACTACCAGTCCATTCTGTCGATATGCATTTGTGTTGCCTATTGGCAAGACCTTGAGATTGTCACAAAGAGTGAAAGTCATGTGTAGTCAACTATCGGCAAGACACCAATCAAAGTCATACATCAACTAGCAATTTCCCTTTGACATGAAATTCTTATTGGAGAAAGGTCTTAGCTAGATACATGAGGTTTCTATGCAACATCTCCCTGAAAAAGGAAGGTTATAGTGATACATGTGGAGTGAGAGAAAAAAAATTTCTATGACCACAAGAGGGGTCTTGGCGACAACAGAATTCAGCAAAAGGGGGCTTCGGTCGGTATAATGTCTCACCGACCGAGCGAAGTCCCACCGACAGAGGAGGGTCCCACCTAAGAATCTGAGTTTTGATGAAGGATAAAACCTTCAGCATAAGGTCTCGCCTATTAGGAGAAGTCTCAGGGAAATGAAGAGGCATCAGCATAGCAGTTGGAGCTCGCTAAGAAGTCTTGGTGACCCCAAAGTGTCTTGTCATGGAATGAAGTGAACTCGGCAAGAAGAAAGTAGTTGTAAAAGGTCTCCCCGAAGCATTATGGTCTCCCCAACATCAGAGAGGAGCTCACCTGAGGAATCTGGCATCGTCATGACTCTTGCCGAAATAGAATAAGTTCAAGGAGAAAACAAAAGCTCCTCATAAGGTCTGCGACTATGGAGAGCTTCACCGAAACAGAATGGACTCTGCAAGAAACAAAAGGTTTTCTATGATGTCTCCCCAACCTCAGAATGTCCTTCCAACTAGTGAACAACTCGGTGAAAGAAGAAGACCTCAATATAGGGTCTCGGTGAAGAAGAAAGGTCTCGCCGACATGAAGTAATATTGGCATAATCTCTTGCCAGTTCAACAAGGTCTGGCTGAAATGAAATAAAGTCACTGGAGGATAGATGGCTCAGTGTAATGTCTAACCAACTCATGAAAGTCACACCAAAGCAAAAGGACCCAAGCTTGGGGGGAATAAAAGGGAACTCGAGGAGACTGTGAGCAGATGGAACGGGTTCGATAAGATATCTTACAGACCCAATGGTGTCTCAACGACGGGAGATGCTACAAGAGGAGCTTGTCGAGGAGTAAGGAGATTCAGTGTAATGTCTTACCAACTCAGGAGGGTCATGCTGAAACGAAGGAAATCAGGGAGACTCCAGAAGCATAAAGGAGTTTGCTAAAAGTCTTACCAACAACAATGGACTTCCCAATGAAGGAGGCATCGATATAATCAAGGATAACTCACCATAGCCTCTGGCTAACAACAATGAGGGGCTCTATAAGAAAAGAGGAGCTTGGGGTAAGGTCTCCCCGACATGATAAAGTCTCCTCGATACAAAGTGTGCTCGCCGAGAAAGGAGGGGCTTCACCATGAGGTCATAGCAACAAATGACGGTCTCCTTGAAATTGAAGATGAGTTCCCCATGTGAAGAAGGATATATGTATGACCAATAGGGACTCACCACAACCTCTGGCCAAATAAGTGAAGTCTTGTCGATAGCTGCTGGGGGATGAAATTGCATTAGGGAGACACCAAGGGTGTCTCACCAACATGCAATTCCCAAGTGAACCACCTTTTAACCGCTCAAGATCCTGCATGGCCTATGTTCCTCCAATCAGAGGGAGTTGACCAATTGACCATCCCTGTGTAAGAAGACCAACATAATGCAAACCAGATGGACTCTTTCTAAGAATAGGTGGTGATGGATTGGCTCAGATGGTGCAAAGATCTACAGGGAGGCCCGATGATGCTTCTAGAAGATGGTCAACGAACAAGAAGGTCCTGAGCATGAAGGAGGCCAAGAAGAATGAAGAAACCATGACTCAGGGGGACAGCTGTGGTGACCACTACTGACAGAGGCAGATTAGTATTAATGGTGGGATATCCTAGAGAATTCAAGGTGACCCCAATAGAGTTTGAAGATGGACATGAAGGCTTGAAGTAAATGCAGCAGCAAAAGATCTACAGATATTTTCCAGAACAATCTTTCATCAACATGGACAACAAAGATTCACATTGAATGCACAACCAACTTTCTTCAAAAGATCTGAGAGTCGACTCTCTTGGAAGTAGATTTTTTTTTATAAACCCTAATACAGGGGGATAGCACATATTTTTGTGACTTTCTGTATATAAGGCATTCTTGCCTCTTTCTAAAGGTTAGATAGTGAGGGATTAGAACTTCCAGAGAACTTTTAGACTGAGAACTTTTAGAGACCTAGTAGAGTTAGAATGGGTAGGAGTAGAACTGGTAGCTAGGAATTAGATTCAGTAGAATAGACTAATGTATCTTTCAGTTTCCTTAGTGTAAATGGACGCAATTTGGAGCCATAGATTTTTTGTACACTGGTGATTGTGCCAGATTTGTAAATATTGCCTATTTGTTTCACTGATAGTAGGGGCAACCAGATTTTAATCTACTTCAGATTGTGTTTCAAAATGATGTTTTTATTAAGTTAATCATTTGATTTGTGAAGCTTTCAAGGAATGAGGTCTGATTTTATGTTTTGTCTGAGTGTTAACTTGCAATCTATTATTGAAACCATCACAGTGAATGAATGAAACTATGTGTTAGTCACAAGTTAATTTTGTTCTGTAGTTCTTAGTTAGGGATTCCTTGAAGTTAACAGGTCTGGATAATTTGGATGAAGTATCATTCTTTTATGTTCCAAATTCATGATCTATCTTTTTCTATTTCTTTAAAAACCCTGATTAGAGTAGATTTTAATTTATGCTTACCCCCCCATAACAATCCAAAATCTCAACACCAACAGGCTCCTTAAATATTACTGTTGCATTGACCAATAAGTAACATCAGCACAGTTGAGACCCAACTACAAAGACCTTGGGAGCTAAGGCATCCATGTGTTTCCTTTCTCTTTTAGGAGAAGCAGAATAACAATATTCTGCTTGCATTGTTGTGGTGCCAAAATCGCCATCAACACTTATGCACATAGATTTTAAAGACATTCATATGTTCGAGCCTTCATGAATTGGATGATTGTGAGCACTTTGTTTCTTCTCCTTATCTTTATCATTTCTAGTTCACTTTATTTTAGTTATATTGTATTTTGTTACTTTCTCACGTTCCAAGATTTCTTAGCAATTAGAGTAGAAGTAGCCACTTTTTCATTTTCTATGATAAATTCACTTTCTATTCCATATGGATTCCAACTCACTACATTATTGTCATAGACCTACACACCATCCTTTGGCCAAGATCTTGTCAATTTTTCTAGAGAATCTTCATGACCTACTCTTTCTAATTCTAGAACTCTTGTGTTGTTCCTTGAGGTATTTAAGGTAATTTCACCTTGTGAGGCTCTCTGAATGAAGAGAACTCATGAGTAGTGAATCCCCCTTCTCTACAAAATATAATAAGATTGAACATTATTCTTGTGTAAGATTATTGAATATTAAATCAATCATATGAATATAGTAATGCTTCATGCTTCATGCTACCATGCTTAATGCTTCATGTGTATGCTTCATGCTTTATATCATTGAGGAAGACATATAACATTCCATGTGTATGCGTCATGCTACCATTCACCTATATACTTCATGATTAATGTATTATGTAGATAAAGAGAACCTCATAAAACTATTGACAAAAGAAAATGGAAATTAACAAGTCTCACAAACAAAAACTCAAGGCATGCAAGTCCTATTAAAGATAATAAGGGAATTAGATTATTGGAGATTAAGAGACCATGAATAAACCTTCCCAACAACAAACTTCATAGATATTCATCCTATTTCTAAACATGAATTTGAACCCAATAATTAAAAGAATGCAACTTTAAAAGTTAAAATTGTATGCTTACAATAGTAAATAAATAACTTCAAGAGACGTGCATGACAAAAACCAAACCAATTGAAAGTTCAAGAATTACCTTTTCCCCAAGCATTTATGAAAAGTTACAAATAAATCAATTTAGGTTCTCGCGAATAGTGATGATATGAATTTGGTTGTGACTTTTCAAAGGTGAAAATTTGTGACCCTTCGAATAGGAAAGACTAAAAATCTTTTATAAAAAATGTTGGTGACCATTACTAGCATAGATTTGCCCACCTAGATGTGATGGTGCTAACTGTTTGGCCCCATGAAGAAAAAAAAAAAGTAGCCTACCTTGCTACTTTACACTACATGGATTTGACAATTTTTAGGGCATCGAAAAAAATTTCACCATGGGAAAATGACTTGGAGCTATCAAAATTGAGAGAGGTTATTATACAGGGGCACTATGTGATCCTGTATCCTAAGACAAAAAATTTCTAAGTGCCATGATTTTTGATAAATCACTCATCGAAGTTTGTTGTCCCTTTTCACTTTGGTCTCTTAAGAGACTTCACTGGTACAATGTAGCTCAAATTGTTATGGAATGTTTGGGTATGAAACAAAACCTTTCCTAGCATAAACCCACCCATTTGGATGTGTTGGAAAACTTGGTTTGGTTTCACAATGAACAAAAAAAAAGCTACACCACTTTGCAACTTTACACTACATGCAACTGACCCATTTTCCATCAACTAGGAACTCTTCAACATAGGCAAAGGACTTGGAGCTATCAAAAACTAAGAGTTTATTGTAGAGGATCCCTACATGATCTTGTAGCCTCAGAAAAAATGTTTCTAAGTGCCACGGTTTCTGAGAAATTGATCATTGAAGTTTGTTTCCCCTTTGGACTTTGGTCTCTTAAGAGTCTTCATCGGTACAATGTAGCTTGGAAATTTTTGACATGTTTGGGTGCAAAATACTACCTAGCATAAAACCACCCATATGGACGTGTTGGAACAGTTTATTCGATTGTACGATGAACAAAACAAAATTTATGCCACTTTGCAACTTTACACTACATGCAACTGATTCGTCTTCCATCAACTAAAAACTCTTCACCACACGAAAAAAACTTTGAGCTATCAAAAGCTTAGAGAGGTTATTGTATATGGGCCCTACATGATCCTGTAGCCTCGAATGAGATTTTTCTAAGTGCCATAGTTTTCGATTAATTGCTCTTCAAAAGTTTGTTGCCCTTTTCGACTTTGGTCTCTTAAGAGACTTCATCGATACAATTTAGCTTGGACTATTCCCACATGTTTGGGTGTAAAATAGAACCTTTCCTAGCATAAAACTACCCATTTGGATGTGTTGGAATAGTCAATTTGATCGTACTGTGAACATAACGAAAGTTACACCACTACATGCAATTAACCCACCTTCCATCAACTGAAAAATCTTCACCAGGGGAAAACAACTTGAACCTATCAAAACTTGAGAGAGTTTATTATATATGGGCCCTACATGATCCCATAGCCTCAGATTAAATGTTTCTAAGTGCTACAGTTTCTAAGTAATCATTTATCAAAGTTTGTTGCCCCTTTGCACTTTGGTCTCTTAAGAGACTTTGCCGATACAATGTAGCTCTGACTGCTTTGGCATGTTTGGGTGCAAAACAAGACATTTCCTAGCATAAACCCACCCATTTGAACATGTCAAAATAGTCAGTTCAGTCGTGCAATGAATAGAATGATAGTTACACCACTTTGTAACTTTACACTACATGCAATTGACATGTTTTCCATCAACTGAAAAAATCTTCACCATGGGAAAATGACTTGGAGCTATCAAAAACCAAGAGAGGTTATTGTAGAGGGGCCCTACATGAGCCCATAGTCTCAAATAGAATGTTTCTAAGTGCCACAATTTGGAATGGTTTGAAAGCCGCAAATGAAAGAACTATGGCAATGTTAAAATGATTTCATTTTGCTTTTTTTTCTTATAACACATATAATGCGCTCATGTTATAACACAAGTGCATTATAGGCTCAATGTGACCGAGCCTTAGGCTCAGTCACACCAATCCATAATGCAAGCGTATTATAATACATTCACATTTTGTATTTTCAAATTTTTTAAAAGAAGTTGGCCACTTTTTAGCCCCTCAACTTTTTGCACCCGCCCTAATTTACATGAAAGACAAAATAAATTGCAAGTTGTGGTTCATTTTAACCCATTAAATTTGAAGATGCAAGTTTTTATTTTTAACCAATGAAGTGAAAATGGAAGGTTGTTCTTTTTAAACCAATGAGTGAAAATGCAAGGTTGCTCTTTTTAAACCAATGAGTGAAAATGCAAGCTTGTTGTTCTTTCAAACCAATGAGTGAAAATGAAAGTTGTTCTTTTTAAACCAGTGAGGTGAAAATACAAGGTTGTTCTTTTTAAACCAATGAGTGAAAATGCAAGGTTGTTGTTCTTTTTAAACCAATGAGTGAAAATGCAAGTTGTTCTTTTTAGACCAATGAATTGAAAATGCAACGTTGTGTTCTTTTAAAACAAATGAGTGAAAATGCAAGTTGTTCTTTTTAAACCAATAGGAAAAATAGAAACCATGATAATAATTAAAAAAAAAAAGATAAACCCCTTGATGATGTGTTTTTAATAAATTTGATAAAATAGGAAATCAAAAAAGATGATAAAAATAATATGTCCACTAGAATATCATGGAAGTAAAAGGAGGAAAGACACTAAATAGTAAGATTTTATGTTTATTCAAGATGAAAACACATTCATAGTGTTATAATAATCTATTTATTTATTGGAGATTCATTAGATGATTTAATGTGCACTTTTATCTTCAATCACTTCCTAAAAATCCATATATATAATCACTTGTAAATTAAAAAAGCTTTACAATATGGAGAATTTAAAGGGAATTATACAAGTGAGTCAATCAATCCCCTTGTGGATAATTACAATATAAAGATCCACATTGTTTTAATAGGAAAATAGTTTATGTAAACCTAGGATAGGGAAATAATTTGAAACAATTTAATAGAAAAAATAAAAACCATGATCAAAAAAGATAAACCCATAAAGATATAATAATTAGTAATAGTCCAAGTTATGTAACATGGTTTTCATAATTGGAAATAGATTTATAAGGAAAAAATTGAGGTGTTAATAAAGGTCCTAGACACACACAAGATAGAGATAGAGAGAGTAAAGACCTTAAAGAGAAGGAAATAAGCATACCTTGTTTCTTTCAATGATAATTTGCCAAATTTTGTCCACGCCTCTATTGTTCTTTTCTTCTAAATAATGTTTTTAAGCCTTATTTTGTCTTTTTTATTATTGTCCCATTTTCTTCTTCAAGTAAACGATGACTTGACAAATCCTCTACCAAAAGTAAATTCTCCTCCAAAATCTGCCTTAATTGATAAAAATGCAAAGTTTTCTTCTCCAAAATCTGCCTTGATTGATAAAAATGTGAATTAATTTTGCAATGTTGATATGAAAAAATAAAAAATAAGCTTGTATTTATATGCATATGAAATTAAAAATAAGAATAAATTGGTTGGCCAAGGGTTTGCATGAAGGTGGGCTAGTAAAAAACTTTTAATTATCCACCTTTGCTCAAACCCACTTAACCACATTTTTTTAATATTATTTTAGGGGGGTTTGAGGAAACCCCCCTTTGCTCAAAGGGTTCTAATGGGGTTCACTCAAAGGGGGGTTCAAGCAAACCCCCCCTTTTTTCCCTTCTCCCCCTTCTCTAGCAATTTTCTATAGAATTTTGGCTTTTGGAGCTCAGGTTGAAGATGAAAATGGAATAAACTTCACATACCCAACTAGACGATTATAGTCCTCAAAACTAGCTATCCATCAAATATAATGTTAATGTATTTTGGTTTTATTATGTATTTTTTTAATTTAATTAAACATAGGTTTTCACAAAAAATTAAGCTCTCTGTTTTGCACATGCGGAAAAATACTAGATTATAAAAAAAAAAAAATTGGAAAAATATGTCCATGCGAGGTATTGATGTCCTTGATCCAACAAAAAAAATTGAATTTCAATATATACAAAAAAAGTGATGTTGTTTACGGTCCGCCTATGTCTAAATTGTAATTGATTTGACTTCAAAACTTAATTAAGAAAAAAATATTTAATAAAACACTATGAAACCAAATGAACATGCTAGATATCGTAGTTACAAATCTACAAATTAGAAAAAAATAGAATTTTATCCTTCGTAGAAAAAACTTATGTTGTTTACAATGAACATCACTCTTTAAAAATGGTGTTTACTATTTAAAACTAGTTTTCAAAGGAGATGGAAAAAGAAATGCAATTTGATTCCAATATATATATATATAGAACATACAGACAAAATGTCACAAATCACTAGTTTGCATCATCTTCAAATTCCTCGTGGTTTAGCAACTATAAGTGCCTAAAAGTGAAGATTTAATTAAAAAAATCAGTTGAACGTCAAGTTTGGCCCAAAAGTGTAACCCACTATTGTAGGATCACCCTAAAGGAATTTTTTACAATAGAAATAGCCACTTAAAACAAGCTACTTTTGTTTCTAATATATTATACAATAATATATTGAAAATTTTAGTCCACTATTTTCCATCTAGATTTAGATTCCAACATTTGTTAAGGTAACTGTGAATATCATGTAAGCAGTTTAGGTTTTGTAAATTATTTTAGGTTTTAATTTTTTATTTTGGTTCCATCCATCCAATTGATATAGTCTAGAAACATATTGTCTCTTCCAAAGCATCCATCTAATTGGATGGATCTGCAAGCTACCCTAAGGTTAGAATATGTTCTCCATTGTGATGGAGGGAGCTTAAATTCAAAACTTAGATCTAACCATGATTTTAGTTGATTATTACAAATTATATCCTTAAATAATTTAATACCTTTTAAGTGTTAGGATTTTGGTAAATAACCTTTTGCATTCTATGGTACAAGTAACTAGATGTTATTCATGATCAGATCCTTCCATGGTTCAATTCCATTCATGGCATTTAGGATCCACTTACTAGCCAAGGCTCTGTCATGATTTTTAAGATCTTTCAACCCTAGTCCCCCTCCAACTTGTTTATGCAAGACCATTTCCATTTAGCAACATGATTTTTCTTATTACCCTTCCCACCTGACCAAAGAAGTTTCCTAATCTTTTTTTGGATTTCATTTACTTGGTAGCCAAACTAAGGAGTAGTAGAGACTATAGGAGGATAATATTTTTTGACATACCTAAAACCTACCATCTAGTGACATATATTTCTTGCTCCATTGGTCTAGTATATTCCCCACATGTCTTTCAGACATGGATTAATAGCAAACAAAATGCCAAGGTATCTAACTTAATTATTAATTCCTCCCCATTCAAATTCAAATTTCCTAAACCAAATTGGGGGCTCTTGTTCCAACTAATAATTATATACTTTGCCTTATAAATTCTAGTTCCAAAGGCTTCATAAAATACATTGAGTTTGAGAATAATATGTTTTTTGTTTCTTTCTTCTAAGTTAAAAATATTGCAATATCATCTATAAATTGTATATTTAAAATTTCATCTTCATTATGGAGATTTATACCTTTAACTTTAGGTGAAAGATTAGTATCTCTTAGAATATAAATAATAGAATATGAAGCTATTATGAACAATGCAGGGGCAAGAGGACAACCTTGCCTAATTGACCTTTGCAATGAGAAATCATCCAACAAAGATCTATTGATTTCAACTCGTGCAATTACATCATTTAATAGTGTTCTTACCATTTGACATAATCCACATGGTAAGACAAAGGCTTCTAGTTTCATCATTAAAATAACCATTCAACCCAATCATAAGCTTTCTCAAAATCTAATAGGAGCATGTTAGAGTTTTGACTAGATATTTTAACCTATTTCATGTCATCCTAGCTAGTTATGATATTTTCTAAAATGTACCTTCCTTTAATGACCTAGTTTGAATAGAACTAATAAACTTGGGGAGGATATCCACAAGTGTAAAGGCAATGATTTTTTCAAAAATCTTGTATGAGACATTAAGAAAGGAAATAGGTCTCCAATTCTTAATTAACATTGTATCTCCCATTTTAGGGAGAAGTTTAATGATTCCTTTGTTAATGTTACCCCATAATGTCCCTTTCTCAGTGGCCTTTATATAAACTTGTAGAAAATCATCTCCAATCCATTATATGTTTTTTATAGAATTCAATTGGGAGACCATATGCTCTAGTAGTCTTGTTGAAGATGGGAAAGATGAATAAGAAGGTAAATTATAGAAAACACATAAGAAATAAATACGAATAATTTATACCTTCATTGCTCCTTCATCTTCATGGATTGAGCTCACAAGATGCACCCTTTTCTTGTAGATTTGCTTCAATGATTGAAGGGATGTGGTTGCTCACAATTTTAGCATGATGATGATATGGATATAGATGAATTTGATGAGGATTTGGAAAGCATATGGATATGGAGAATGTTTTATTATGAAGAATGAGAGCCAAGGCTTCCTTATATAGAATTTTGTTGAGAGGAATCAATGGCTAGGATTGAATGGCTAATGGAGGGTTGAGATTGATTGAGAAGGTGAGGTTTGGATCAAGGATGGGGATTGATTAGCCTTGTGAAAAGTGTCACAAGATTGAAAGAGGTGAAATGGGGAGGTGTGCTCACACATTGGGAAGAGAGGCATTAAATTTGTGTAAGATGTAGAGTGGCTCATAAGGTGGCTTGTATAAGAGGTTAATGGGGGTATGTGAGATATAGGAATTTAAAATTAGGAAATAATCATAATGAGGATTAGGGATGAGGGTTAGATCAACTAATCATGGATTAATTGATTGATAAGGATAGGTTGAGTTAATAAACCAAGGGTTTGTTAACTTAGATGGAGTTAAAAGTTGGAGAATGGGATAATGAGGGTTAGGAAGTGGATAAGGTTAATTTTAATTAACCTAAGAAAGGTTAGGGGATTTTAGAGGAATGTAGGAAAGGGTTAAATTTAATTAAATAAATGTGGATTTATTTAAATAAAGGTGGTGGATAAATGATGATGGGGAGATTAATTAATTAAATAACAAATATTTATTTAATTAAATA
>VDFB02373103.1:139768-164555 GCA_007258455.2 Sequoia sempervirens | reverse complement strand
CTAGTTCTTGCATGTTCCTAGTCTTGCATACATAGGTCACATTACATATTCCTTGCATACATATATCATTCCACCTAGTTCTTTCATGTTCAACACCTCAAAACATTTCCAAAACCATCAACCAAACATGTCTAATTGCTATCCTCCATATTCACCCTGGACTTATGAACAAAACCAAAGGATTAAATATCTTGACCATCGTTTGAAAGAGCTTGAAAAACAAGTTGAATCCCAACATTTGAATGAAGTGATGCAATCATCTCATAAGTCTTTATCCTTACCCAAAACTACATCATCCAAGTTCAATATCCATGATTTTCTGCAAAGGCTAAATGAGAAACCTAAATCCATGTCCTCAAACACAAATAATCTTGAGCAATCCTACCATGTCATGCATCTATCTTCATCTCCCATAATTCAAAATAAACCTCATTAGTCTTCCACCCAAGTTAACGATTTCATTCAACCATCCTCTCTCATCATACCATCTCCATCCAATGAGTCATGTCAATCTATTAGTCCAAAGCATGCTAGCATAGACTTCCCTACAAATCAAGATCAAAGTATTCTTTCCATTCCATCCAATGATACCAAAAATCTCCAACCCCTTCCAATATTTGACCAAGATCCCATCTCTCAAGAACCTCATGATGATCCCCTTATCTCTTTTTGTTTCATTCAAGATGATTCCCTTCCATCTCAAGAGAAAATTATCCTTCAAAGTCCTCCTTCCACCTCATCTAATGAATCCATACCATCTCATGATTCCATCATATCCAATGATCAAGATATGCTTTCCACAAAACATCAGGATTCCCTTCCTCATCAAGATCAAGATAAACCTCCATTCAAGGATACCCTTTCATTCCATGATGATGTCCATCCTTCTCATGATCAAGATATGCCTTTGATACCACTTCTTGATGATTCCATACCTAATAAAGAGCAAGCTACTCCATCTCCTACACCTCTTGATCCTTTTCCAAGTCAAGATCAAAGTACCCCCTTATCCCCATGTCAAGATCCTATCACACATCCTAATTCCCCTCATGATCACAATCCTCCACAAGAGTCTATCACCCCTATTCAAACTATCCATGAACCTCTTACCTATCAAATGGGTTCTCTCACTTTTATCCAAGGTGGTTTACTCAAAGATCTTGATATTCCTTCCATATCACAACCAACTCACAATGGACTTGCATCTTGTTTCATAAACAATATATATCCCGTTGGAAAACGAATGTGTCAAAGTATGAACTACAAAGGAAAAGGATTAGGCATTCATGAACAAGGTATCCTAGAACCCCTTTATATCCAAGAAAACACATACTATCATGGCCTTGGTTATACACCTCACTCTCAAGACAAGACATTCATATCCATCATAAGCCTAGATTCCATCAAAATAAACCTACTTATCCTAGTCCATCATACAGTCCATCTATCCTAGGTCCTTATCCTAGTCCATCAAGCCTTCCGTCTATCCTTGGTCCTTATCATCCAAACCCTAGTTCATCAACCCTTCCATCCATATTGGGGCCCTACATCCCTTCATCTCCTCATCAAGAGCAACAAAGGCACACATCCTTGATTCCCTCTCAAAATTCTACCTACATTAACCCATCCATAAGACCTCCATATCGTTCATCTCCATCCACCCATCCCATTGCTCTTGGAAGCAATTTGGGTGCCAAATGTCAAAAGCTTACATATCAAAATCTGCATGTATCAAAGGATCAACATGTCTCCTTGAAGAGCCATGCAAAAATAAAAGAAAATTTGATCCCAAGTCAAAATAAAAATCGAAAAGGCCACAAAGGCCCATCAAGTCAAAATAAAAATCCAAAAGGCCACAAAGGCCCATCAAGTCAAAAGCAAAAAATTCAAAGGCCACAAAGGCCCATAAATCAAGAAGAAAAATGTCAAAGGCCACAAAGGGCCATAAAGCAAAAAGAAGAATCTCAAAGGCCACAAAGGCCCATGAATCAAAAATCAAAGTCAAAAGCTATGTGGATTCCTAAAAGTCTCGTAGAAGCAATAAAATCTAAATTGGCATCCAAATTTGCTAATCCAAAAGCTTCCTCCTATTGTCCATCTAAAAACCTATCACCTTCCAAATTCATTTTTCCTCCATCACTCCACCACCCTTCAAGGTGTGTGCCAATGTTGATCTTTCCATCCTTTCCATCCTTTTCCTCTATCCATCAACAATCCTTCCAACCTCCTATCCATTATCCAACATCCATCCCCCATTATCCTCCTTTAATCCAAACCTTTGCATAAGTCCTTAGCTTCTTCCATCACACCATTAATTTACCAACATTTATGAGCCTAATCCATTGCCATGGTTTATTAGGGCACACATTCGAGGGATATAGTCGTGAAACTTGATGCTTGAGTCCTTCCTCCATCTCCCTATCATGCATATATTACCTTTCATTTTCATTTATCCCTATCCATATCCTATCTTCCATATTCCTCTTGTACTTTACACTTGGGGGCAAGTTTCATCCCTCTTATCATGCATATTCATGATCCTCTTTGCGTTCATCCTTTACCTTTCCACCTTTGATCTTGACAAGGTTAAGGATCTTCTTGAACATCATATATCTTATCCTATACACTTTATCCATATCTTTCATACCATATCCTTCACCGTATCCATATTCAACCATCCTATCTTAATGCATCCTTTCTTCCCTTCCTTGGTCTTGATGAGGAATAGGAGAAAAATACTTAGGCATTGTGTCCACATCTTATTGATCTTGATCATCCTATTCATTATCCTTATCTTTGCATTCTTCCATTCCATATCTCCTAGCTTATCAAAATCCATGTCCCATTTCCTTCCTTTGTTCTTGATGAGATTAGGGGCAAAATTACAAACACATGCTTTGGATTCCCTTTCATATCCTTATGTGTTACTATTACATCATAGTTCACATCCTTATCATTTATCCATGATTAAATTACCTCCAATGTTGGTCATCATGTCCCTTTGCAACCTTGAATCTTATCATGTGAATCATATTTGAGCCTAGTTGTAAAACATTATCCAATCCTCATATTTTTTGTCAATCAATCATAAACAATCATCAATCTTATCGTACTTAGAGGAATCAGTGATCCTAAGTACTTATCATCATCATGCCTTATGGAATTGATCATTCCTGGCATCCAATCAACGAACCATTATCTTATTTTGACAAAGGATATGTTGCTTGTGTGACATGTTTTGCAGTGAATCTTTCATTTTGATCTATTGTTTATCCATGGTTGCACTACCTCTAGTGTGGGGCATCTAGTTCCTTCAATCAGTCATATCACATTTCATTGCACTCCATCTTTAAAACTTCAAAAAATCCAAAAAAAATCATAAAATGTCCTAAAAAAATTCAAAAAAATCATAAAATCTCCTGAAAAAATTCAAATATTCCAAAAATCCAAAAAATCATAAAATGTCCGTAAGAAAGTCCCAAAAAAATCAAATATTCCAAAAAATCCTAAAAAATCAAATATTCCAAAAATCCTAAAAATCAAATATTCCAAAAATCCAAAAATCATAAATGTCCAAGAAACCCAAAAAATCCAAAATTCCAAAAAATAGTGACACTTTCAGATCACCACACAACTTTGAACTTCAACAAAATCAAAACATGCAAATGTTGACAATCAAGCAAACATTATAACATAAATATCAACCCATCTTACAAATCCAACCAAAACACATAAACTATAACGAGAATCATTTTTTACATCGAAGCAAAACCCCTGTTTGTTTGTTGATCTTTGCTTATTTTATGATTTTATCTTTGGTGACATGTCTTTTAGCTTCTTCAGGATGTCTTTGACTAGAGAGGCAAGGATGGGGCATGTTCACTTGTTTGTTGTTTACGGATTGTTTCTTATTCACATGATGACTTAGGACATGGTTGTCTAAAACCATCAAGGACCTATGAGTCTAATGTGGATGAGAGCATTCCTTGTTTGATAGTGTCTTCTATGCAATAAGTATTCAGGTCATCTAAGGTTCTTATAACTAGATGCTTATACTTCATTACTAAATAAAAAGGCAAACAGTATTCAGGTTGTCTAGATGTTCATGTTATCTAGATGCTTATACTAATTTGTGACATAATAAGTTCGATGATGATAAAAACACTTAAATGGTACAAGAAGCTTCATCACCTTCATTATCTTCCATCTTGCATTTCATTTTCTTCATCTTTCTTGTCGTGGAGAAATCAATTAATTGCTTAACTCACTGATATATGTCTCTTGAATCAAATCTCAAATCAATCAACCTGCTTCTTGAAATTTCATATCCCCTTAATCAATCAATCAATCCATCATTGCAGCAACTTGTCTTGCGTAAGCATAATTCTCAATTAGCTTAATTAGCTCAAATCAACTCTAAACAGCCATCAACTCCTGGCTATATCGACTACTTCCATCAATTGTTCGGGCCATTCCCATCAATCGCGGCATTTTCATCAAATGTACATCACTGCTTTATCACTTACGCAATATCAAGTATCTAATCACTTTCTGGACATCTATCGAGAGATTAATCTTCTTACTATCTATTCGATCAATCTCTCGAGGGGGCATATCATTCTTATCATAATCCTTACTAAGATATCTTTGGGGCATGTATCAGTTGATCAATCTTTTTCTTTGAAACAACGCGACAAGCTGCATTGTCTCAAAGAGGGGCAAAATGTGGACACTAAAAAATGTCCTAAGTCCGCGAGCGTCATTTTTCTTGGTCATTGTTCTTCAATAATTGAATAACTTTAATTATTCAATTAGGTGTGACTGCATTCCTCTATTAATTAAATAGTTTTTAATTATTTAATTAATTCACCTTCTCATCTTCTATTTCCTTTATCTCTTGATTAACTGTTCTATTTAGCCATTAATATATCCTTTTCTTCAATAATTCAAAATAAATCATTTTTATTTAACTATTTATCTTTCTCATCTATAGCCAAATAAATAATAACAATCATTTTCATTGATCTTTATTCTTCCTTCTATAATTAAATAATTTCTCAATGTTCATTGAATTCAGTTTATTCCTTTGGATAAAATAATTCAAATTGAAATTATCCATGTCTAATTTCCATCTCTCCATTTAATTAAATTGATAAATTTAATTAAATGCTCCTCTTTTCATTTTCTCTAAATAAACAATTTGGATAAATTATTTATTTTCCATTCCACTTGTCATTTTCCTCCATTTTGAATAAATAATTTAAAATAAATTATTTATGCACCTCCACCTCGTCAAAGATGCTCTGTCATAATCCTCTGTCATAACATTCATTTCTGTCATAGCCTGCATGCCTTGCATGTCTGTCATAGCTGTCAGGCGTCATAGCCGTCAATGTCATAGCTTTTCCATGCATGGCATATTCTTTGTGCATCGATTCTCATCCATTGATCTTGGCATCTTTTCTAAGACTTAATCTCAACCATCCATTCTCAGAATATTCCCCTCTCTCATGCATCTCTCATCCACGATCTTGAATCTTTCTAGAAGATTAATCTAACTGGCTCCATTCCAATGCTGTCTATAAAGCAACCTTCCTTCCATTTTAATTTTAATAACTATTTTTCTCCAACTTCTACCATTTTGCAGGTTTTGCACAAGTGTTTCAACAAATCTGAGGGAAAATTTGCATAACAAGAAGAAGGAGAGCAAGAGGAAGAATCAACCATAATGGGGAGTGTTTTCTTTTATGTTTTGTATTTTTCATTCTCTTCATTATTTATTTTCTCTTGTTTGGATGTGGTTTAATAGCTTAGAAGTGTTGGCTGTCACTTTTGACTATGCTATTTGATTTCTAACCCCATCTAACATAAACAACTAAATAACAATATAATAATGATACCACTTTAATTAAGAGCAAGATAGCCACAAACCTGACTATTAATAACTCTGATGTACACCAATATTATGTATGATGACTTTAATTAAGACTCTAATTGGTCCAATTATGCATTTGAGGCCTAATTAATCCAATTTTCCAAAAAGAGAAACTTGTATTAAACAATTGCAAACATTAATTTAATTTCCTTGAAACTAGTGTGTCCTAGGTTTGGGGCTTAGGACCCATTCACCCAAGGGAAAATGGGTTCCCCTTAAATTTAGGACCCCAATTTTTAATATTTTTTTGGTGGTATTTTTATGATTCAAATTCAATTTGCACTTTTTGGCCTTTGATGTTTAATTTTTGAGAAATTAGAAAATTACCTATAAATACAAGGTCTTTATCAATTCAAATCCTAGAAGCAAGAGGTGAAATTTCATAAGAGAAAATATTATTGTGAAAGGTGAAGATTTGTGAGTCATTTGTTGTAGCATTCAAGATCTCAAGCATCATGTGAAAGTTATCTTCATTCATTCATGCTTTTAGAGCTAACATTGTGATGTAGCTTTCAAGCATTCAGGTCAAGATTCAAGCATCAAGATCAACATCCAATCTATCCATTTCATGCAATATCAAGACCTTGGAGAGATGTGTTAGACTGTAGTCCTTCAAGGATCTCCACTCAAGGGTTTGGTGAGTTGCAACATAGCATTGTTCATTCATCATTCCCTCCATTCATGTTTCATTTCATTTCAAGGTTTAATTACCAAAATGGGGTTTGACCAAGGAAAACCCCCATTCACCAAAACAAACAATTTTTTCCCTCCCTTTGTATTTGCAGATCTTAGGTTGAAGAAGGATCAAAGATTGATCAAAAGTGAAATTTTGTAAAGTTATCAAAGTTGTCAACATTGTCGTCAAGCCTCAAAAACTCACTTGTAGAATTTAATTATGACTTTCCAATTGTGAAATACGAAGGAATTAGGAGTGTAGATCTAGGAGATGAGGACTATGAAAAATATTTTGGATCCCTGTAGCAAAACCCATTCACCCTAGGGCGAATCTGTCCTAGGAGGACACTCAACAGGAACTTTTGGTGACAAGTGCATAAAATCCTATCCTTCTCATATCTATTATAATTTTGTGGATTATGTTAGATTAAGGTTTTAAATTGATGATTCATGTTTTACATTGCACAATTGGATTCATTTAGTATTTTTCATTTATCTCCCAAAAGTGCATTTTAGGCTGATTTACCCTATCCTCAATCATAATGAAAATAACAAGATCTCCATTCAGATTGAGTCACCTAAGGGTTAAAAGTCAATGTTGGCCTAGGGAATCTATTTTTCTTAATGAAAATAGGGAAATAGGTACATTTCCCCCATTCATAACCTACCTCACCTATTCCCCATCATTTCATTTTGGTGAACCTGATGTTGTACATCTTAATTTTTGAAATTGGAGTCCAATCAAACCCTAAAAGGATTTGCAATAGTTTGCATTGCATTGCATTGCATTAGTTTGAATTCTATTTAGGGTTGTTAAAATTGCATTAGTTTTCATCTCATTTAGGGTTTTAATTTTACATTTTACATCCTTTAAAATATGAAAAAATGCATATTACATTGATTTTGCATAGTACTTTCATATTAGTGTATTTTTAGTTATTCACATTCAAAAATTGAGTCAAAATTGTATTTCAAAAAGTGTCAATTTTTTCATCATTTGTCCGTAATTTCATTTGCATTAAGACACGTAAATTTGGAAAATTCTATCACTAAAACCACTGTTTGCAACCAAAAACAAGAAACCTTGACAGTGAACCTTAGACATAGATTTAAATTTTTGCAGCCCCTAACTCGGGGCCTATTTGTCCTAGGGTGAATAAGTCCTTGTATAAATGTTTTTCCAAATTTTTGGGTAGTAATTTGTCTCTGTTTACTTCTTTCAGATATGCCGTTAATTCTGTGTTTTAGTTTTCAAAATTAGGGAATTCTATAATATTTTGCGTTAAGTTCAATTCGTCAAATTGACTGATTGTTTGAAATCAAAATTTGCATTGAAAATATAACATTTTTAGTATCTTGCATTCAAAAATCAGAAAATCTTCATATATTAGATATGAAACTTTGCATAAAATTTCATCATGGACATGTGTATGGGTAATATAGGGAGGACCTTAAGATATTTAGTAGATGTTTCAAGTTGCATGTTTGGTGATGACTCTAATGCAATTGAGCTTACTCATGAACCTTCACCTCCTAATAAATTTCCTCGTGAAGTAGAAATATTAGGTCAAGATGAATATAGCATGCAAAAATTCATACAAGACTCCTTATGCAACCTTGAGAATAATGCATCCTTTTATCCATCCATGCAAAAAACACCTATAATTCCATCACTTGATATGTTCAACCTCTTACATCCTAAAATTGAAGCACAAACCAAGCCTCAACCATCAATCATTAATGAACTTGTTAACAAAGACAATAATGATACTCTTCTATCTTATGTTCATCGAGTTATTGATACACCCATTAACTTAGAAGAGATTTATGGTCAAGGATTTAAGATTTTAAGTAAATAGGGATGTGGCATAACCAATGAGAATGAAATTCACAAATTGTTAGAGAAAATACCATCTAAGGATACCAAGGGGTTAGGATATCAAGATCCCCCCCTCCCTTACACATCTCCTACGGGAAAATTTGTTCTCTTTCATAAGATCATTTCAAGAGAACAATTAATACCTCACAAGGATGATAGGATCACCTTAGATCCTCCTTCCCCACCTCCACCTCAAAAAATTTCCCAAACAAGTAATAAATCTAAGCCATATAAGATCAAGGAATTGCCATTCTTACACACTTCAATAGTGACTGAATGAAAAATGGAACAACTCTTTCATCTAGGATTGATTTACTTGCCGCCTATCAAAGAAAACAAAAAAGGAAAGAGTACAAACATGAACTAATGTGCATTTCATAGAACTCTTGGGAATCTTATTGATGAGTGTCATATTTTACAATGGTTGATCCATGAAAATGATGTTATTGATGTAATTAACTAACATGCATGCACTTTTCTCCTTGCCATGTGATAGTTGTAGGATCATAGCATACTCACTATTGCATTTTTATATTTATTGCATATCATGTTCTATATTTCAAGGAGCACATTATTATCACCTACCTCAGCTCATCCTTGTCTTGCACTTAGTGGGAGCAAGGAGTTAGATAGCCTTGTCCTAGTTTGGAACTTGTAGTCTCTTTGGCTAGTTATCTACCTTCTGCATATGGTGAACAAGATTTGGATGTGGATGACCTACTATAGGTTCACTCACATATGCCATACTAGTATTTTATTTGTCTTCTTTTCATGTTCTTTGTGATTACATGTGCGTAATGTGATCCCCCATACAATGTTGTTTCACATGTCTTTATATGTTTGTGAGCCTACTTTGGATGATGCTTGCCACTCCATTGGTGCAAGGATATAAAGAAATAAAATTTTTCATGAAATTCTTCTATTTGTATCTACATTCTTCTATTAGTCGTACACATTTATCTTTTGTCTTGTATTTTCCTTTTGGTGATGACGTAAGGTGTTAAGACATTTAGGTCTCTTCCATGTTGACGCAAAAGCTTCTCTTTGTTTTATCTCTCTATGTGGCATTCTTCCTTTGTGATCATTGTTCCATGATTCATTTGGGGAATGATAATGGTTTTGAGCTCAATTATATCATTACAACAACGACAAACATTGACCCCAAATCCATGGATCCTGGTGCAGGGCATCTAGGTCTTAATGTAAAAACTTGTAAAGTGTTAGTATTTTGGTGTTGTTAAGTCATTTTGTTTGTAATAAGGTCTTTTAAGACCATGTATAATGTTTTGTGTCGGTTTGAGTCATGTGGGGTCAATTTTGTGAAAAGATGTCAATATTGCAAAATTTGCACAAGCACTTTTTTGCATTTTGTGTCTAAAGGGAAGTTGAACTGTTGGGATTTGAAAAATAGTTGGGAATAGTTGGTTTTTATTTGAAATTTTTTAAATAATCCTTTTTGAGGTTGAGACAAGGTTCTAGTGTTGAAAGTTTTGGTGTTGAGCAATAATAATACTCTGTTTTCTGCGTTTTCAAGTTATTTCTTGTTGCTACATAGATTAGTATGGACCCGTATGACCTGTAAATGATCTAAATTTCATTGGGATCGATAATGGACTAAATATACTATCTGTTGCTTTTGATTTCATCTATTTGCATCAATTTTGGAGTGAGTTAGAGCAATTTTTCTATAAACAACCAAAAACCCTAGTTAAGGTGAGTTTTGATTGAATAAAATGGTTTTTGGCCCATTCCACCAGTGAAAATGATTCATAATCAGTGGAATAGATGTAGTTAGGGTATATTTTGTGTTTTTAAATGTTGCAGAAGCAAGGGATGGAGTTTGGGGCAAACAAATTGATTCCCTAGCCTAATATCATCATGCATTAGGCTTAGGAGTGAAGTAGACTTAGGGTTTTGTGAAAAGGCTGTTGGGAAATCGTTCTAGTTGGGAATTGGTTATTCAGACCTCACATGACATGTTTTAAGCCTTCGAATGAAGAGTTGAAGCCTAGAGATTGAAAACCCCACTGTTACCTTATTGTTCAAGCCTAATTAAGCCTAATTTGAGCATTAGTAGTCCAAAATTGAGGGCTTCATTACAAAGTAACCCCATTTGCAAGTTGGATATGTTGTCAAGTGGCATAAAGGGTATTTCAAAAGGTGTTCATATTTTGGATGTTAGGTATTCCTTGAGAGTTATGTTAGAAAACCACTGTCTGAAGTACTACTAAAGGAATTAAAGGATTGTGAAGGAAACCCACCAAGCTAAGGTCTAAGATTACAATGTTAGATTATTTGAGTTGTGTTCAAGTTATCCAAACCCTTCTCTACATCAAATTGGTATTAGAGCATAGGTTGGTCTATAAGAGGAAAAGAGTGAAGAAAAAGAGAATAAAATGCCTCCAAAAGGTAATACTATGACTAGAGAAATGAATGAAATTGAAAAGAGAAGATTGGAAAGGAGATTAGGAAATTAAAGGAGCTGCAAGACATGTTGGTAGCCAGGCTTGAGACTGTTAAAACAATTCAAACAAGAGGTATGGTCACAGGTGATGTGAGTGACCATGAAGAGGGAGGGGAAGAGGAAAATTTCCAAGAAGGGTCCCAAGAAGAGTTGGATCATGATGAGCAAAGGATGGCCAAGCTATTGAAGGAAGTCAAGGGAGATAATCACAAGGTAAAGATGGATTTACCAATGTATGGAGGAAACTTGAATGATGAAGATATTTTGGATTGGATGCAGTACTAGATAATTATTTTGAATGTGAAGATATATCTGAAGAACAAAGGGTAAAGTTGGAAAAAAACAAAATTGAAGGGCCATGCCCTAATTTTTTGGGATTATGAGCAAAATAGAAAATATGAAGAAAGGTAAGTGTAAAATCACCTCTTGGGACAGAAAGGTGGCCAAGCTCAAGGGAAAGTTCCTATTGGGTGACTATGCAATGCAACTATACAATAAACTTCAAAATCTCAAACAAAGAGATATGGATGTCAAAGCCTATACTAAGGAGTTCTACAAGCTGAGTATAAGGGCATGCCACATGGAAGATGATGTGGAGAAAGTGGCTAGATATCTCAATGGGTTAAGATTTAACCTTCAAGATGAGTTAATTTTGACAAGCCTAAGAATGATAGAAGAATGCTACCAATTGGAAATTAAGGATGAAGATAAGCTAAAGAAAAGGAAAGAAAAATAAAACAGGGGTAGAGGTAGAAGTTTCAGAGGTAGAGGAACATTTGGAGGAAGAGGAAAATCCAAAAAACCACAAGGAGAGACAAGTCTACCTCAAGAACATAATTCTAATACAAGGGGTAGTTTTAGGGGAAGGAGATCCAATAGTAGGGGCCAATTTGGAGGTCAAGGAAGAGGATCAAGTGGGTTCATGAGAAGGTGTTATCAATGCAACAAGTTTGGCCATCAAGCATGGCAATTTCCAAAAAAGTATCCCTCTACTTCACATGGAGGAGAAATAAGAAATCAATTGGTACAAGAATAGGACAATGAGAGTGTAAACTCTCCATCACAACATGCTGCTCTAGAAATTGATGAATCTCTTTTGATGAGGAGAACATTGATTAAAGTCCCTATGGTGAAAGAACCTCCAAAAAGGAAATCTCTCTTTTGAACCACATGTAAGTCTCAAGGTAAGGTTTGAAAAGTTGTTGATTCAAGTAGCACAAATAATTTAGTTTCTCTTGAGATGGTAGAAAAGTTGAAAATGAAAAGAATACCACATCCCACACCTTACAAGGTCTCCTGGTTGAATAAGGGACAATAGGTCCTAGTAAATGAACAAAATTGGGTGGAATTTAACATAGGAGGGTACATGGACAATATTTTGTGTGACATCATCCCAATGGATGTTTGTCATTTGCTTTTAGGGAGGCCCTAACAATATGATAGGAAGGCTAGACACGATGGGAAAAAGAACACTTATGTTTTTGAAAAGGATGGGGTCTCATTCCCTCTCAAACCATTGCAAGATGAAGGCCTAGATACACAAGTAGGGTCTAGTGTAATGATGGTAGGAGAAAAGGATTTTTTGAAAACCATGAAGGAAGAAGGAGGAGAAGGTTTTGCCATTGTGATCAGACCAAAAATTATGATGACAACATTAGAGGTTAATGATGTGCCTAGAGAGGTCCAAGCATTGTTGAACAAGTATAAGGAAATTGTGGTAGATGAACTCCCTAACTCTTTACCACCAATAAGAGATGTGGGCCACCATATAGACTTCATACTAGAGGAAAATCTACCTAACAAAGCAGCATGTAAGATGACCCAAAAATAGAATGAAGAGATTAGGAAGCAAATCCAGGAGTTGCTTGATAAGGGCATAACAAGAGAGAGTCTTAGCCCATGTGTTGTCCCCACCATTTTAGCACCAAAGAAGGGAGGAGATTGGAGAATGTGCAATGACTCAAGGGCCATTAACAAGATTACCATAAGGTATAGGTTCCCCATATTGAGAATGGAAGAATTTATGGATTGTCTAGGAGGGGCATGTTATTAGATTCTAAGATAGACCTCAAGAGTGGCTACCATCAAATTAGAATTAGAGAGGGGGATGAGTGGAAAACTGCCTTCAAAACAAATGAGGGGTTGTATGAATGGCTTGTCATTCCTTTTGGACTCTCAAATGCACCAAGTACCTTTATGAGATTGATGAATGAAGTCCTAAAACCCTTCATTGGTAAGTTTGTGGTTGTCTATTTGAATTATATTCTTGTTTTTAGCAAAACTAAAGAACATTTGCAACATTTAGACTTGGTTTTGAAAAGATTGAATGAAGAAAATATGATGATAAACCTGAAGAAATGTGAATTTATGAAGGACGAATTGGTGTATCTTGGATTTGTAATCTTAAAGGGCTCTTTGAAGATGGATCCTAATAAGGTGGAAGCTATCCTAAGATGGCCTACACCAACATTAGTAAGTGAGGTAAGAAGTTTCCATGGCCTAGCTAGTTTTTATAGAAAATTTGTTAATAATTTTAGTCACATATGTGCTACAATCATTGACACAATAAAAGGAGACAAAAGAAAGAAGTTTGTATGGTCTGAAGAGGCAGAAAAGAGTTTCCAATATTTGAAATAAAGTGTACCACATCAACCTATCTTAGCATTGCCTGAATTTAACAAAGTTTTCACCATTGAATGTGATGCAAGTGGGTATGCCATTGGGACAGTGTTGAGCCAAGAGGGCAGGCCTCTTTCCTTCTTTAGTGAAAAACTCAATGAGGAAAAGAAAAAAATATTCATCTTATGATTTGGAGTTGTATGCTGTGGTGTAGTCATTGAAGAAGTGGAGACACTATCTCCTTCCTAAAGAATTCATTGTCTTTACTGACAATCATGCTCTACAGTTTCTTAACAACTAGGACAAACTTAGCCATAGACATGTGAAATGGGTGGAGTACCTACAAAGTTTCACCTTCACCATCAAGCATAAGAAGGTGTAGTCAAACAGGGTGGCAAATGCATTGAGCAGGAGGACATTGTTGGTCCAAAAAATTCAGTTACAAAGTGTAGGGATTGATGCTTTGAAAGGTATTCATGTAGAGGATGTTGATATCAAAGAGATTTATGCTTCTTGTAATCATTTCAATGACACTTTTCATGAAGAGAATTCTAATTTTATGATTCAAGAAGGTTTACTATTTAAGGGGGCTCAACTTTGTATTCCCAAATTCTCTATGAGAGATAATTTGATTAAGGAAAAGCACAGTGGCAACCTTGCAGGTCACTTTGGTGTTAAAAAGAATTTGGAATAGGTAAGAAGGAACTATTATTGGCCAAAGATGCAAAGCGATGTGAGAAAAATTGTAGAAAATGTGTTGTTTGTCAAAGGTCCAAAGGTTGTAGTACTAATGTGGGTCTATATCAACCATTTCCAATCCCAAATAGACCTTGGGAGTCCATAAGCATGGATTTTGTGATGGGGTTTCCTAGAATCCAAAGAGGCTTTGATTCAATGTTTTTTGTGGTGGACCAATTTAGTAAGATGGCACACTTTATACCATGTAAGATTACCAATGATGCCTCATACATTGCAGGGTTTTTCTTCAAGGAGGTGGTCAAAATTCATGGATTACCTTTGACCATTGTTTTAGACAGGGACAATAAATTTGTGGGTCACTTTTGGAGAAACCTATGGAAGAAGCTAGGCACAAATTTGACTTGTAGATTTTCCTATCACCCCCAAATTGATGGGAAGAATAAAGTAGTGAATAGGATCCTTGGAAACCTCCTTAGATGCTTGAAAAAAAAACACTCAACACAATGGGATCTGATCCTACCCCAAGCTATGTTTGCATATCTAATGATTCTATGAACATAAGTGTTAGTAAAAGCCCTTTTGAGATTGTGTATGGATTGCAGCCTAGAGGGGCGTTTGAACTGAGATATGTGAGTGGAATGGAGAGGAGTGCTGAGGGTGAGGAGTTTGTAGTAGCCATGCAAGAAATACACCAACAGGTCAAAGATAATCTCCAAGAGTGTGGACACATAAAAGCATAATGATGATAAGAAAAGGAGAGAAGTTCACTTCAAAGTTGGAGATCTAGTCTTGGCTCATTTGGAGAAGAATAGGTTCCCTAGAGGACAGTATTCAAAGCTCCACATGAAGAAGATAGGGCCATGCAAAGTGGTCCACAAGTTTTGAGAAAATGCCTATGAAATAGAACTACCTCTAAATGTTGCCATTTATCCTATTTTTAATGTTTCTAACCTTTAGCCTTATAAATGGGATGTGATTGTAGGTGAGAGTGTAGGTTCATTAGCACATTCAGATGAATAATGAATCAGAGATTTTCCACCAAGTCAACCTTTGAAGCTTGAATGTATTTTGGATACCAAAGAAGCCAAAAGAACAAGGAACAAGGTGTACTATTAGTACTTAGTCAAGTGGAAAGGCCTTCCTATGGAGGATTCCACTTGGATGACTGAGGAGGACATCAAAAAGCATGGTGCTACAATTGCATATTTTCTCTTAAGTGGAACTTGAGATTTTTTTCCCCTAGGAGTATGGTGCAGGGCACCTAGGTATTCATGTAAAAAGTTGCGAAGTGTTAGTATTTTGGTGTTGTTAAGTAATTTTTTTTGTAATAAGGTATTTTAAAACCATTCATCATGTTTTGTGTCAGTTTGAGTCATGTGGGGTTAGTTTAGTGAAAAGATGTCAATTTTGCAAAAGTTGCACAAGCAATTTTTTGCATTTTGTGTCTAAAAGGGAAGTTGAACCATTGGGATTTGAAAAATAGTTGGGAACGGTTGGTTTTTGTTTGAAAATGTTTAAATAATCCTTGTTGAGGTCAAGAAGAGGTTTTGGTGTTGAGCAATAATAATACTCTATTTTATGCATTTTCAAGTTATTTCTTGCTGCTACATAGATTAGTATGGCCCGTACAGCCTGTAAATGATCTAAATTTCATTGGGATTAATAATGGACTGAATCTACCATCTGTTGCTTTTGATTTCATCCATTTTCATCAAGTTTGGAGTGAGTTAGAGTACTTTTTTTGTAAACAGCTAAAACCCTAACTTTAAGGTGAGTTTTGATTGAATAAAATAGTTTTTGTCCCATTCCATCGATGAAAAGGCCTCATAATCAGTGGAATGGATGTAGTTAGGGTATATTTTGTGTTTTTAAATGTTGTGGGAGTAGGGGATGGAGTTTGAGGCAAACAAAGTGATTCCCTAGCGTAATATCATGTATTAGGCTTAGGAGTGAAGTAGACTTAGGGTTTTATGAAAAGGCTATTGGGAAATTGTTCCAATTATTGGGAATTGGTTATTCAGACCTCACATGACATTTTTTAAGCCTTGGAATGAAGATTTGAAGCTTGGAGATTGAAAACCCCATTGTTACCTTGTTCAAGCCTAATTAGGCTTAATTTAAGTGTTAGCAGTCCAAAATTGAGGGCTTCATTACAAAGTAACCCCATTTGCAAGTTGGATATGTTGTCAAGTGGCATAAAGGGTATGTTGGTGTTTTCCAATGAACCTAAGGAATCTCGAAGGGATAGCCAATTCCTATATTCAAGATCCCTAAAATGACTAGCCAACTAACAAGATTCAACCAAAGACTGAGATCTTCTGCACTTTAGGCTTTGTGGGACCAAGGAGGGTGTTCCTATTGTGTTCATTTGGGAATATGATTTATAGAACACATCATTTTCATAGATCAGTTTGAGTGAAGGATAATTATGCAACAATTACTACAAGATTGGATTATCTCTAAGTAAATTTCTTACCCATTCATCAAAACAAAGGAATTCTACATAATAATTGACACATACATGCGTTAAGATTAATGAATTTCAAAGTGAGTTTGAATTTTGACATCAAGTTGGTTATTGGATAGACATTTGATTAGCCCTTTAGGTGAATCTTTGAAAATAGACCAGTGCCTTATTACATTGGGTATTGGAGTCACATAAACAGACCAGTAGCACATAAATGACTTTAAAATCTAATAATATAGACTACTCCCACAATAACTTTGCATCATGGAGCTCACTCTCTCTAATACACAACTACTTATCAAATCCTTTGCAAATGACTACAAATTTATGACCCCATTCAAGCATTTTAATTGATTACTTGAATCAAAGTAGAAATAGAGAAATAGATTCAAACAAATGTTCGAAGATGAACATAAACACCATTTATTTTTCATTCAAAATTCATAGAGATTTACACTAGGAGAGTATATGCATCATAATTATACGTTTTCTTATATTTATCGGTGATTTTTGTAAAACAATTTAAGATAATTGGATATGTTCTTCAAAACTCAAAATAAGCTATCTGCTCCATTCATTATTTTCTATACCTAATGTTCTACCCAAATATGTACCCAACTCAAAACTTGACTAAAATTTTCATCTCTCCGCAAATGAGCCTTGAATTCCCTTTTATAAGACAAGGGAGCAAACAATCCACTGACTCAAATGTAATTTTGATACAAAATTTCATTTCATGTTACAATTTCAATTTCATTTCAAAATCCCACATGATGGTTACATCGAGCATGGGGAAAACTAGAATTACCAAAACCGCCATGAGGAGAAAATAAAATGCCACCAGAAACCTTCTCTGATGCCAATACCCATATTGCCATGAGGGTATACAGTCACCCCTCAAAACCCAAAATTGTGGCACACATGCAAGAAGAGAAAATGACAACCCATAAATCATTTACCCACACAAAAATTTACCACCCACCACCTTCATCTCACACACCAAAAGACCTTTTGTTAGCAACACACACGCCTCGATACACACAGCCACTCCGAGTAACAACAAGGATTGGAGATGATAATTTTGCCCCTTCTTTGATCTTCTCTTCAGTCATCAAAGCAACATCTCTCCCACTTAGAGTCTTAATAACCAGAGGAGGGATAGACATTACCTCCACTCTAGGTGACATAGCTCAACCCATAGTCACTATATACTGACAATAATTGGAGTCAATCTCCATATTAGTTTCTAATGGCCTATTGGTAAGATTGATAGGAGAGTTTTGTCAACCAAATGAACCATGACCATATCGAAGCTTTTGCCGAGTTCTGTTGGAAGGCCTGAAAACTTCTTCTTGCTTTGTTTCTACTTCCATCAAGCTTCTAGCAAGGTTTTTCACTTGGTGGCCACATTTGATAATCACTGGCAAAGACTCCCTTTCCTTGACATCCCTGTGAATGCTCTGTTCCTATCCTGGGTCTTCATCGTAGGGCTTTTGGAACCAAAGCGATGAATACCTTCATATTGGGATCAATGTGGAACCAGACTTGGCCATTTTGTAGCTAAGAAACACACTCTCAATCTTCTTTCTCTGCAACAGTTTGAAGACTTGGCCACTTAGTTGCTATGATTAGAATAGGAACTCATTCACTTCTATTAATTAGGTGAGATGATGTTATCGATTACCAATATTAAATGAGAAAAATCACATGCGCAAAGTGAGAAATTTGCTAGCATGCATATTGGCGCCGTTTAATTTTCAAGTGCATGGAAGTCTACAGATTGCACTTCATGATTTCCTACAATTAAATATTCACACACACAAAGACCAATTTGATCACTCCTGCAGAAATCTGGCCATTAATGCACACTAGTTGTAGAGTAAAAATGGATATCATGTACCATTTATCAGCTTTGAATATAGGCCATTGATCTTCTACCTAGATGGTGAATCAAGTGGCTGGAATTAGGTTGACCATCTTTGAATTCCAGCAGTGCTTTGCTAATGTGTCCTCGACCAATGATGTTCATCCATCTCAGATGATAGTCTCTCTGACGGTGGGCTCCACCCATTTCACAAACTGAATAGATTGGGCCAGATGTCGAGATCTTGCTGATCTTGCTGTCTTAATTGGCATTCACTTTCTCCTAGTGAACCAATGGGGAACAGTGATATCGTTCCCAAGATTTGATCTCAGCCTTTTGTTGAATGTGTCAAACGATGGGTGTGGTAGTGGGGACTGCACCCCATGATTGTACAAGGACACACATCCATGTTTCACCAACCTCACTGCTTTTAACCTGCAGACACTTACCGCTTGCGAGCTGGTAGGGCATGACTAGGATCTCATCTCGGATCCTTGAATCTCAAAACCTGCACACTAGAAAATGTTAGCATTTAATAAAAGGCCTCGGTTAGGTCAACAGTGATATGACCTTTGAGGGTGAATGACTTAAGCTTAAGTCACTGGGGAAAAATTTAAGACCTAACTTAGGGAAAAGCTAAAGCCAATGGGATAATAAGGTGACCAGTGCCTTAGACCAAAGGGGCTGGTAAACCAATGTGTAATGCTGCTCAAGAGATGACTTATGGGACCAAAGTCTAGTAGAGCAGGTTAACGCATGATTATAACATTTGCATACCTTTGCAAGAAAAACCCTACTCACTCATGGGGATAAGGGTTTAAAATACAGATTAACCCCATGGGGAATGAGAAAATTCCTTAGTATTTTAGAAACTCCATTAGGGTATTTGTAAAGGTTTTCATATTTTGGATGTTAGGTCTGCCTTAAGAGTTATGTTGGAAAACCCCTATTTGAAGTACTACTAGAGGAATTGAAGGATTGTGAAGGAAACCCACCAAGCTAAGGTCTAAGATTGCAAAGTTTAATTATTTGAGTTGTGTTCAAGTTATCCAAACCCTACTATGCATCAGATCCCTTATGTGTTATCTTAGGATTACATATGGGGGGAAACCCTCCTTTTCATGACATAGCTCTATCTTGGAAACACAAGTTTTATATAGGGCTTTCCAAATAAAGGTCTCATGTATTTGCATTTATTGTATTCTACTTTAAAGGAATTGCTCATAACCTAGTGTTTAGCAATTTCTTTAAAGTGGGGGAATACGCATCCCCACTCATTGTTTGCTTCAAAGTGTGGTCTTATTACTTCACATGATGTATCTTCTTGGTGGTGAAATTGGGTTTGATGTTCCTTCAAGAGCATGACCTTTCTTGGCATATGACATTCCTCTTAGTGGTAATGCTATGAATAACATTCCCTAAGCTGTGAATCCTTTATCCTCAACTAGTCCTCTCTTGAAGACATTAGGAACGATGTTCCCTAAGGTGAGACCTTTCATGAAGTAAAAAAAAACCCTTTGAATATCATATCCTATTGCATGTACAACATTTTTTTAGGGCCACCAAGCATAACATAACTTGCTTGCTAGTGGAGCCTTTTTCATGAGTGCCTAGCATAATGTAGTCTTTTAGCCTTGTGACCATTTCTGTGGTGCCTTATCAAAGTTATCAAGAGGTATAAATTTGGTATGGTTAGTACAATGGGAGCCTATAGACCTAGAATGACTTTCCCATTAGAAACTTTTTGGGGTTTGTTGATGGGTGTTTTATGCACTTCTCAACACAGGTAATGCATAGGTGCTTCACCTCTCTTGAAACAAGGCGAATCTTAAAATGGAGTTCCTGAGATGGGAAGTTAATGTGCAATCTATTGCAGGTTCAAACAACAATCTTAAAATCCTATTTTATCTTAAGATTTGGCTTTACAATATGCAATGAACCTTAGCATAGGCTACTTATTAAAAAAAAAAAGGAAAAGGGGCAAGGAAGAGAAGAGGTTCCTGGATCTGAAACTAACAATGAACAATGATCATGGAGGGTTATGCTATGGACAACTTCCTTAAAACATGATTTCACTTAACCAGATTAACTCATAGTATCATGAAACTTGTGAAAGCTTCTAAGGATTGCAAATATTTAACCATTCATTCACCATAAACATGCATGAATAAAAGACAGAATTTTGGAGCGGCTTTTAGTTTATGCCCAAACTAACTTTACACAGCTATCTACCATCAATAAACAACAAAAAACATAGACAAGAAAGGCATCAACACAACAAAAATCTACACAACCATTGAACAACATTAACTAATCTATCGAAGTAATCTAAAAAATGGAGAACAACAAAGTAAATCTATCTAAATCAACTAACTATGGGAGATGAACCATGTAACATGCAATAGAAACTCAAAAGTCCACCAAAATCCAATGAACTATTAAAATTTCTGCAGCGTGCCTTTACAACAATTTAACTCTCTTGAAAATGAGAGGAGACCCCGTATTTATAGTGTTTAATAAGTAAAATGAATTGCCAAGATTGATTTGCATTGTGTGTCCAAGATTCACTACAAACTAGGGTTTCACCTACCCAAAAATATATTACAATTTAAAATTACATCTTTGTCTTTTCCCTATTTTGTCCTTATATGACAACATTGTAGCAAATTTGTCTTTTGCTGATTTCCTTTGCTGCAGCTATTTTGTGAGGAGCTTTCCATAAATGACTGGGTTTCCCTCTTTCTTCTTCAAAGCAACATACTCCATGAACTTGCTGATTAATGTCTGGAGCTTATCAATCTCCATTATATTAGATTGGAGCACTTGGTAGTTCCATTGCTTGGATTGGCCTGTGAGTGTATCCCAATCTCCATCATACTTAGCCGTGTTGTCCCTAACTTGTTTAGATTGGGTGAAAACCCAAGCAGGAAAACTCATAAAATCTGTGGTAAGCTCATCTGACATCCCATCTTCCATCTTCTTATGGAAATAAGGCTTTATCTTTTTCGGATCAATCTCGACGGCGGGCATATCATAACCTATCATTAATTTAAAATACTAAATACAGTCTACCCTAATGTCTTTGGCCCAATCAATGTCAGGTTCCACCTTCTAGAGCACTTTCTCCAGTATCGCTTTTCTATGATCAAAGTCCAACTTCCACATATCCACCAGCCAACGATCGCCATCTGTCAGTGCAAGCTCCTTTTCCCATGTTTTCTGAGGCAACTTGAGGATGGCCTCAATTTTAGGATAGATGGACCCATATACCTTTAGGAAGTCAGTGCAAAACTTCCTCATGCCCTCAAGGTATCTTTGTACTTCTAAGAAATTATTTGTTGTCTTGACAACACAATTGAGACCAATGTTTCTAGCATAAAGAACCTGTCGGAACCAATCCTCTGTTGTTTTTGTCCAATTCTACCTTTTCTCTAGTTTATCAATGTGCTCTTTGGACAACAATTGTGGTGGTGCAGAGGATGTGGTGGGGAGCTCCTCCACTGATTACCATTGTTGGATATATGCTATTAAGTCAACTACTTGTGCCTTCACTTCCTCCTTGGAGATCTTGTCCTTGTGCATTTTATGTACCACCGTGGAAAAAAAATCTTGGATATCTATTTTTTGTTCTCTGGTGGCTGTCCCCAAGTTGATGGTGGAGACATTATAACTTACTCCTTCTCCAACCATGGGCATGGCTACCTACATCGTCGTCGATCCAGAGGCATCCATGGTCAATTGGGACTTGACCTTAGGCTTCTTCTTCTTTGTGTTGACTTGTACTCGAGCTAAGATAGCCTCAAGTCTTTCCTTGGGATCTCTGGGAGTTAGAGTCTTCTTCTCTAATTGATTTTCTAACCACTTGGGCATCTGAGACTCTTCCTTGGGTGATTCATGATCACCTTCTTCTTTGTCCTTCCCGACTTCAATCTCTTTATCACCTGGAGCTTCTTGCTCCATCCTTGTGTCTTCTTCTTCTTCATTAGAGTCCCAGATGAACACTGTGTCTTTGATCGGGCACTTGGCGGGTGTGCATTTCTTGGGGCTGTCCTCTCCTTTATAGGTTTTTTCCTCTTCTTCAGCCTCATGTTTATGTTCCTCAGGATGTTCTTCTTCCCTATGAGACTCTATCTCGTGACCTCTTCTTGCTTTAGCCTCCTTCTCAGGCTTATATTTCTCTTTGTTTTCCCTTTCTTCTTCTTTCTCTTGTTCATTGAAGGAATGCATCTCTTTATCTTGCTCGAGGCTTTTGTCCTATTACCTTGTAGGAGGTTCAGTATCATCCTCCATCTTGTCATATGCATCCTTCTCTTCTTTGAATGAATGGTGACCTCTCAACCTCTTCTCCAACATTCTTGAGGTGCTGGGCCAATTCCTCTTCTACGTCTGGATTGAAGGTCTCTGCGATATACTTGGTACCTTCATCCTCGTCACCTTCTTCAAAAGACCTGGTCTCTTCTCCTTTGTGGAACACTTCATCTATTATTAACTGCTGATGCTTTGGATGTTCATGATACTCATCAGCCTCTTCTTCTATAGCCTTGGCTATTTCCCTCTCTTGTGTTTGCCTTTCCAATTCCTCAAATATCGGCATTGCGGCTTTCATCCTTGGAGGCTTGGGAAAAGGAGGCATTGGAGGAGTAGGGAGGTTAGCATCAACTTATGCTATGAGGGTTTGCACAGTAGGGTTTGAAAGTATCCTAGAGAGCTCCATTGGTGCATTTCATAGATTTCTTGCAAGCGCTTTTGAGAAGGAAAGAGTAGTTATTGTAGTGGTAGTTGTTGTTAGAGAGAGTCTAGTAGAAGTGGAAGAGGGTGGAGAGGTTTTGCGGAAGAAGAATTTATCAACATTATCGGTCCTGTCGGTGGAGTGGAGGAAAGCTGGATTGATAGGTCCACTGCGGGCAGAGATGAGGCTACCATTAGCTGGGAAACAGGCAAAGGGGTGATAACGGTGGCAACAAGAGTAGAGGCAGTAGGTGGAGATTTTGGCTGCTTAGCCTCTATTTCAGTTTCCTCTCCCTCATGGAGTGGATCTTCCTGTATGGATTGTAGTTCCTCAAATCCTACTAATTTCTTCTATTTCTTGGAGGGTTCACCCTTTGAGGCTTTTCTTGAGTAGAATTTGTGTTTTTGGCTGCCGTTCAACCACCTCCTTTCTCTTCCTAGAGTGGGTATTGGGTGGGAATGATGAATTTTCCCCAGTAGTAGCAACAATATAAGTAGTTGTCCCTTCTGCTCCACTCTTAGTTGCAACCCTTTGTTTCTTTTGTGAGCTCACTGTATGTAAGAGGGACTCCTCTTTGCTTTGGTGGGGCAATCTACCCCTCAATCCATTCTCTTGTTCTTGCCTCCATTGGTTTCATTAAAAGATCGAGGTTGCTAACCTCTTCCTCATCCAAATCTATCATAGGGAGTGGCAAGTTAGTAACTACTTCAAACCAGGGATCTAGTACTGTATCCTCTTCTTCGACCACTTGGACGGGCACAAGAAATAGTTTAACAATCTTCACAAAATACACAGTCATGCATATTTAGTGCGTCATTCACACTTCTTTATCATCCTTGCAGTTAGCCCAGAAGTCCTCCACATTGTGCACATGAGAGTACTCAATCCCAACTTCTTTTATGAGTTTTCCATTGGGGTCTATTCATTCTCGGGTAGTGTGCATCTCCAAATTATATTCTGCTAGCTCCTTCTCTGAATAATATGCACATATAGATGCGGGGAGTATTGGTACTGACTGAAGGAGAGGGGATAAGGGATCCTTGCTCTATTCTTTCCGCTCAAGATTGAGTGAGCGCGTTGCAGCTATCTTGACACCTCCAACAATATCATCTAGTCGTTAAGATATCAAGGCAGCTTATTACGTTTATTTGAGAATCCCTCAGTTTGGATCTAGGTGAATTTTGAGAACTGGATGAACAGGAACCCATACTGGTGGATGAAAGCATTGGCACTGTGAGAGACCTATCTCTCGAAGTCACCTCCAAGTACCCTGATGATATGGTCAATGAAGGCATCGTTAACAATGCAATAGTTTTTCTTAAAGTTCTAGTACTGGAGTTGAGGATACCTATCATAGACCTTTAGCTCCTGTCCCGGTTCCTCATCAAGAGCTACAAATGGACCTTTGTATCGTATCTTATCTTCCAGTAGGTAGACAAGATAAGATGTCATGTAG
>VDFB02373103.1:40522-139668 GCA_007258455.2 Sequoia sempervirens | reverse complement strand
TTATAATCTATGTCATGAACATTTGAATTTAGTGGAAGCTTAGCATTTTATATTGATAAGCGCCATCCACATGGTGTTGTGATCTGACTAGAATGGAATCCTTAGACATAGGGTAAATTTATGATAGCTACTTGCTCCAATTACTTTCTTCCTTGTTTTTAGAAACTAACCATGTGGCATACCATTTGTATTCCTAGGCATGTAATGAATACCAATATATAAAGTGATTTGTGTCTAGAATTTCCCTACCATCCAACCCAAGAAAAATTGAAGGTAAATAAAGAAGATAAACCACAAAATCATGTTTACTATGGTATAGTTCTATTCATTGGGTCACATACCTTTGAAATAAAATAAGGAAGAAATTTGTTGAGAGATGAAAATAATAGCATTGATATTTGTAGGCATATTAATAACGGTCATGGATAATATTATAAACAATCTAAATTAGTATTAATAATTCATAACTAATATTCTTTCAATTTTCTTTTTATCATTAATTATATATGAAAAGAATTGTTACAAGTATAAAAAGTATAAATTTAAACATAATTGATTCAAAAAAGTAATCTATAATAAAGAGAACATAAAATACATACATATGCATACATACATACATATAAAGTTTGCATTAATTATGAATTCAATAGAATATTTGTTTTACTAAATTAATTTAAAATATTTGTAATATAAAATTCTCAAAGAAAGAACCAAATTGAATTAATAATAATGATAAAAAAAAAAAACTAGGTACCCAAAATTGATTATGGAAACATCATATCTTTGATCTAAATCATATTGAAGCAATTCAAAACATTTTTTTTTATGTTTTCTTCTCTTTAATCTCTCCACATTTATTATATTATTAAAGTGTATTTAGTTGGACTTTCTATTTGGAAGTTTCATGCCCAATTATGTTCTTTCCCCAATATAATCTAGTATATTTTTTTGGTTGGTTTTGTGGTTTCAATTCATTGTTTGTCCTTTTCAAAATCCATTATACCTTGATTGATGTGCAAAAGGCTCTTAAAGATTATGAAGTGACAAGACTAGATTCTTGGAGTTGAACTACTCTTAGACGAGCTATTGGTGGTATGACAATGCAATTGGCAAGACTAATTATAAAACTACAAATGATAATGATTATGTTTCAAGAAGAGTGGTTATCAAGTTACTATTGGAGCCAATTGATAGACCTATTATTGTAAGTTTGTTTTGTTGGGCCAAGAAAACAACATTTTTTTAGCCATAACAAGCCACTTGCTACTTTGAGTTCTTTTTTGGATTTCACTATCCAAAACAAGAAATATTTTTTCTCATTGTTAAAATTATACATAAACTATAGTAAACATATCTTTGTTACAAAAGAAAAACTCTAATCCACTAGTACATTATTTTTATAGTGGAACAACTCAATTGATAGCCAAAAGTTTTCACTTATCTATTGTTAGGACTAATTTTATTTCTTACAAGTCATTTTAGGTCATAAGACTCTACACTTCATGTGTAAAAATACCTTACAAATATTGGATACCACCTTCTAGTTAATCTTGTTTGATAAATTTGAGCATGTCTATTTTGCTATTAATATCATTTCTAATTTTTTGCATTTGAATGTTTTCAATAATATCTATGTTTGAAGCAAAACCAAAAGAAAACTCTAATCCACTAGTACCATTATTTTTGCAATGGAACAACTTAATTGATAGCTAAAAGTTTTCACTTATCTATTACTAGAGTAATTTTATTTCTTGCAAGTCATTTTTTAGTCATAAGACTTTGCACTTCATGGGTAAAAGTACCTTGCACATAGTGGATACTACCTTCTAGTTAATCTTTGTTTGATAAATTTGAGCACATCCTATTTTGCTATTAATATCATTTCCAATGTTTTGGCATTTGAATATTTCCAATAATATCTATGTTTGAAGCAAACCAAAATGAGTTATTTTCTTTTCTTCATGGTTAGATATAGTTAATTTAATAATTTGAACATATTTTTGGTTATAAATGATATGCTAAATTCAAATTCCTTTGTCAAATTCATAAAAAGTGGAGTCTAGCTTCGATTTTTTTACTATAATCCTATCCTAGCTCCTTTTGAGATTCTAATAATTGAAGTGGAAAAAAAAATTAAAAATTAAAAAGCTAAGGTTGTTACTAATAATTAGAACATAAGTACTAAAAATTTATTAGTAAGCCAGCTAGACTATGACAAAATCTAACTCATTTTTCAACTCCTTTACCATCAATTCCCTTTAATGTTACCTTTCAAAGGATATGGAACACACAAAATATTATCTAAGACTAAGATTAAAATTTCATGTAATACAATGCAGATGATCTACCCTCAATTCCATCATTTATATTTCCTCTAATTCCTCTTCTAGTAAGCATCAAATTAGGATTCAACATGAATTAGAACTATATGAATTTGTTTTGTAACGATTTTATGAATTTATGTGGGTTTTGTTCTTTATAGTAATAGATGCATGCTAAATGTACAAGGACATTGGACCTTAATGAATGTGGCGATTACATCAAAACCTTGGTGCTTGAGTTAATGTTGATTATGATAGATGTGCTCTAGGAACATAGCTAAAGAGATGAAATAACTCTTAGTTTAGGTATTGGTCCTTTTATAGAAAAGACATCATCAAAGTGCATTCATTTTTAAGTTTTGTAAGCAACCTCAAAATGAAGTGAACGGAGTAGATTTTTAGGTTCTTATATTGCAACTCATAGATTTCCTTATGTTATTTTGGTTTAAGTATTTTATTTCTATTAAATTTATACCATTTTTTTAGAGTTATTTACTCAACATTTCTTAATTAGACCTTATATCTTTATGTTCTACTTAAAAGAACTTTATGTCTATGATTGAAAATATGCCTAAACTATAGACCATGAATAACAATAGTCAACCATGCAACTAAACCATATTTAGAAGATACCTTCTTCAACTAACATTATGAAAACAACAATCATATAATACAATATTTTGAATAGAACACATTATTACCACATTTTTACCATTTTTTTATTGTTTAAGTTGAGAAGAGTTATCTAAACTCCAATGGGGTGGCAACATGTGGAGGCTAGAGAGTACTAAAGTTGTTCCTCAAATAAAGCCAACTTAAAAAAATTCATGTGCAATTTTTATGTCTTTAGAGTTCTCTGGAAAATTCTCAATTATCTATCTGATTAAAAGTGTTATTTAATGATGTGTCTCTGTATCGGTGGAGATCTATACAAATGCTTGCTTAACTGATCACAAATACTCTATCATAGGAATATAAAAAATCTAGTCCTTGTAACATAAGTTTATTCACAAGTGAGCTAGATATATTATGTCACAAATAATGCTGAAAATAGCTTTGTAGATGTCAACATTTGGGATATTATATATTTACCCAATTTTAATAAATTTGTTGAATTGGGAGTAGCATACAAAGAAGCCTACAACATGAACTTGTGGGCCTAACCATATGACTGTTTAGTTGGCATGTACCTTCTAGCCATTATATCTTAAAAATATTTGAGTGTTTAGAGAGGGTTCTGGTGGTGTTAACAAAGACATGTGTGGGGTGGATACAGGTGGCAACCCTATAGGTTGATTGGACATGTGTAACAAAAATGATAGTCTTATAAATGTAGGATGTGTTGGAGAATCAATGCATCTCATGCAACTAACATTATATTTGACTAACAACATACCTTTCATTAGGTAGATGTGGTGTTTCTAAATTACACCCTAGAAATAATTGGACAAAGTTTTTGAGGTAGAATAACCATGAAATGCTAATGGAATTTAAATAATTATATTTATAATCTCGATTCCCATATTATACAAACTAAAAGATTGCATTCAAAGCATGGTAGTGCTTAACTTCTAATTTCTTATACAAATGATGTTGATAAAAGAAACTTCTTTATAATACCTAGCTCTCCACATGATGTGTGGGTTGTAGAAAGGTTATCAGTATTGCATGGAAAAGAGGAATTTTGAAAGAATTGAACACTCCATAAAGAGCATCTTGTTGTGATTTTGGTTAGTAGTCCTTTCTTCTACAATCCAATTTGTGGTCGAAGCATAATATGACAATATAGGTTTTCTAACCAATAACATCAAATTTAATTAAGCATCATCTTAAATGATTTAAACCTATTATCCAAAGTAGAAACTCAACAAGTGGTTATGTTTTTGATATTGGGGAAAACAGATTTTGAAGGGATCCAGAACCCTTTACAACCAAAAAGCCAAACTGCTTAAAACAGCCAAAAAGACCAGACTGCAGAAAAGACAGCCTGCAGTCAACAAAAAACCAGCTCCCAAACAAACACCACTAGGTTTTACAATTTGAGTTTCGCTTGTTGGAGTGAAGTCATATTGAAAGAAGGCCCAGAGGGTTTAGATTTTTTTCCAGTAATAGTAGTCCAGCCTTCTTCAACTTGTGCCGCCTTAGCCTGCCAAGCCAGCCCATCAATTTCCTGAGGATGAAAATCCGTAGCCCTAGAGGTAACATCAAAGTTCGCCTGAACAGATGTGGAAATGACCGGAGAGCAACCAGAGATGGGAAACGAAGCACCATCAGTAGAGACAGAAACCGGTCTAATCGTTTGCTCAATATGATTTATCATGGTAGCTCCCCCAGCGGAGGAAGGAGAAACCCCAGCAGTCGAAACCCCAGCAACCTGTGAATTAGAAGCCCCAGCAACTTGTGAATCAAAAACCACCACCTCAGAGAAGCTCCTTAGCTGATCAAATTTCTTCTCAACCGTGTAATGTTGTAGAGAAGCACCATTCCACCAAGTAGTTGTCTTTGCCTTCTTCTTGAATCTGCATTGCGCAGCAGTATGTCCTATTTTGAAGCATCTTCTACAGTGGAAAGGGACCTCAACAAGTGGTTATGTTATTGTTTTGCAAGTATGAATTTTTTAGACTTTTAGTGGATAGTTGAGATTGGTATGTTGTAATTTGATATTCTTTTGTGTTAGAAGTTCAACACCTAATAGCAATGGTTGTTTCCCATAAAGCTATTTTCTATTTGCCAATGCATATAATGTCTTGCTTTAGATCTCTTTGTTAAATTGAAGATTATTCCATTGTAAAATGAATATACAAGATTATTGTGTCCTTTTTCTTAGAGCCTTCAACAAATCTCTTATGCCAAAATAAAGTGGTGAATGTTTATTTTGTTATATATAGTTTAAATGACAATTAAACAATGACACACTCATGACTGCTAACATGTAGTCATAATGTATAGATAAAATTTTAAATATTATTTGTAGGTGAGAATGAAAAAATAAGGTGCTCTAGCCTCCCAATACCAATTTTGCAATCAACATTAAGTATTATCCAACTCAAAATTGTGGCTGCCAAGAGTTTTAACTCTGAAGTGAATTCCTAATATTAAAATATTTTGTGCAAGCTTAGAAGTACAATTTTATGCATCATGGCTTTAGTTATTTAACCAATTTGCATTTGATTTAAAGATCTTAGACTAGTGAACCCTACAAAAAATATTTTTTTCATTCATATAGAACTAAATTCTTGAGATGTAGGTTTCTTTAAATTTTTATTTTATACACTTAAGTATAGTAGTAGGAAAAGGTCCAACAAGATGCACAAATAAGCACACCCCTAACTTTAAGATTGATTTTATTGACAAACTTTATGTAGATTGTTTAAAATGATTGCATTTAATGCTATCTTGAATAAGTGACTACATGTTTTATTGACTTGACTATTTTGATGAATTGTTACTAATATATTCTTTCTTTGTTGGTCTATGTGTGAGTTACACTTCGAGATAGAGAGGTTATCATGCAAGAGGATGAGGTTTACCAAGGCATTGCAAAAGACGTAGAAATTTGATAATAAAATTATATGCACACACCACCTAGATTTACTAACTCAATTTTAAAAACCACTTTACATGTAATTTGAGACTTGACAATTTAAAAGCTTGCAAATCCATGTGAAAACTCTAGGAAAAACAAAAAAAGTTAACAAAGATGATCTATGTGATAGGCTCAAAACTTATTATTGGACTCCAATAGCTAATGAAGAAAGCCTCCTCTTCCTTTGTCATGAAATTTGACATTTTTCTATGAAACTTTATAACTCCTACCTATTGCAACAAAAGAGAACTAAATTATTACATATGATTAAGTGCATAGCCACCCACTTTAATTTAAACTTATTCCCCTGCTTAACAAAAATCAACATGCCATCACCACAACCATTCAACGCCAATAATGACATTAGCCTCCTTGAATTATGTTGGTCCATAGCTAGACAAAACAATTAATATTTAGGTGCTCAAAACTGATTGATAAGGTTTTCTCTAAAAGATTGTATGTGTATTTTCATATTAAAATGGATATTAGATTTTACTTTTAGCATATCTAAATGTATAGATTTGAGTGATGCTTTTAATAGTTGGCAATGCCATTTAAATAGACAAAGGGTATTTATAGAGTTGAAAATTTAGCACATATAAATTAAAAGTCAATAATGCAACAATTTTTTGTATCAATTGAAAAGAATATTAAAAATAATAATAATTTTATCTATGCACTAGCTGTTCACTAAAATGAACCAATAGATAAATAGATAAATGATATTTTTCAAATTATTAGATAATGAAATTAAATATAAACTATAAAATTGTTGCTATTTTTTTTTAATTCTATATAATGATTGATAAAATAAGTAAAAGAAAATACATGGAACAAATGTATTAATATTTTGCCTCCAACAAGAAGTTAAAAATTGCCTTAGTATTATAAAAAATTCAATAGGGTTTACTAAGATTTAGTTGGGGGACATGAAATTTAATCTTGCTAGCATTTGTTGGGTACTTGATTAACTAAAATTGTTTCTAATCAATATATTATCATGTAGAACATAATGATCACTAGTGCATCTATTGGGTTTGTAGCAAATGAAAAAAGTATCTAATTGATCTTGTTATGAGATGCTATTGCAATATTCCTCACACTCTAATAAACAATTTGTTAAAAGTCCTTCCAATCCTTATCCACCTAGTTATGTCTATTTTGAATATATAGTGATTTTTGGGACGTGATTCCATTCCACCTATCTTTTATGTGAAAAAGTGTATTATATTTTATTATTTTAATATTAAACTACATTATTCAGCAAAAACATATAATGACTACAAATACTTTCTTTTCGATATTCAATCAACCTTAACTTCAAATTATATACCTCCCTAAATTGTATATACCTTCACTAGGTTCATGAGAAGGGTCATAGCCTATTTAGCTCTTTTGAGTCATCATCACACCTCTCTCTTCTAGTACCACTTTATAAAACTTATAATGCTTATTTAGCTCTGAGTCATCTTCACACCTTTCTCTCTTAGTACCACTTTATAAAACTTACAATGCCAACTGTGTAAAACAATATGCACACAATTACTATGTAATATGAATTGGGATTTTACTTCTGCATATAAACATTTTATTCTTGTCTCCAACATCCCATCAATATATTCGCTCTCTGAGAAAGCTAAGAAATGTGAAGCAACATTAAAAAGTGTCAACCTCACGTATGCACAAGATAATACAATTAATCCACACAATAGGAGCATACAAAATGACAAAGGTTGGACTACAAAACTATTAAGAGATTCCGAGGTTTGAATTGGTTCTAAGCTCTTCTTTCACATTTTTTTTTGCCAAGCAGCATTCCTTTCCTAATCATCTCCTTTTCTTTTCATTCTACACCAATTCTTCCAACTTTTCTTTCCAGATGTTCAGATTTCATGAAGTCAACAGCACGTTATAGAACTCCAAACACTAGAAAATTTTACTTTTTGCTACCGGGCAAGCCTATGTCTACACATTGCTTCACTTCACATCACAAATAATCTCTGCAAGAACTTTGTCTTGCTTTGAAATGATGGAACTGATTTACATCTCTTGCAATAATTTGTCTTCCGATATAATATTGGAAATAAACTTGGCTGTAGCATGGCAGTCAACATATACTCAAAAGGTTCCTGAGGACTCTCAAAGTTTTTTCCAGGGGTCTGCTTAAAAATTTGAAAGTTATTGCCAACTTCTCACCATGTTGGCAGAGAAATAATTCTTTTTCCTTCTAGTCCATGTCATTCATTAAATCCATGTCATTCATTAAATGAATTGAATCTGGAAAATACCCTGCTACCTTCAACTTCCAAGACAAAGTTCTTCACCTTTACATAGTTAACCAATGTCCATGGGTGTTATCTGTCTCCTACACAAGAAAGCATGTACCATTTTATGGCTTTCAATCCAACTACATCCTGGTAATTTTATAATTCCTCTCTCTTTCATCAATCTCCGTATCATTTGAACGTCACGCCACCGGCCCATTTCTGCATAGATGTTTGACAGAAGAACATAAGTTGCAGCATCTTTAGGATCCAGCTCCAAAAGGAATGTTGCTGTAAATAGTCCTAGTTCTATATTATTATGTGATCTACAGACACCAAGAAAACAGGTCCATACAACCTCCACAGGTTTCATTGGCATTTTGATAATAAAGTTTAAAGTTTCCTCAAGATAGTCACCACGGCTAAGAAGGTCAATTATGCACACATAATGATCAATTGTAGGCATAATGCAATAAGAGTCACTCATGCCATTGAAGTATTTACAGCCTTCATCCACTAAACCTGCATGGCTGCATGCAAATAGAACAGAAGTGTAGCTTACATGGTCAGGGTACATTCCAGAGTGTTTCATTAGTTCAAAGAGTTTTAGAGCATCTTTACAAAGGCCATTTTGTGCATATCCTGCAATCATGACATTCCACGAGATAACATCTCTATGAGGCATTTTGTTGAATAGTTCACTTGCCTTGTATATACATCCACATTTTGCATACATGTCTGTCAAGGCATTTGCAACTATGACATCTGACAGAACTCCACTTTCTATTATCCTTTGATGGATACCCCTGCCCTGTTCTAAACCTCCCACTTTGGCGCTGGGTGGGAGGATGCTGGCAAAGGTTGTAGAGTCTGGCTTTACAGCTGCCATAATCATTTGCTTAAAAGTTTCCAAAGCCTTCTCATCAAACCCATTTTGTGCATATCCTGCAATCATTGCATTCCATGAGACCACATCTCTTTGAGGCATTTTGTCAAACAGTTCACGTGCCTTGTGTATGCTTCCACATTTAGCATACATGTCTATCAGGGCACTTGCAGCTACAACATCTGACAAAAAATTGATTTCAATTATGCTTCGATGGATGCTCATACCCTGCTCTAAAGCTCCTATTTTGGCACAGGCTGTGAGGATGGTGACTAGGGATATGGAGTCTGGCTTTATACCTGCCAGTTGCATTTGTTTAAAAGTTTGCAAGGCTTGCTCAACAAACCCATTTTGAGCATATCCTGCAACCATTGCAGTCCAGGAGACTACATCTCTTTGAGACATTTTATCAAACAAGTCGCGTGCCTTGTGTATATTTCCACATTTTGCATACATGTCTATCAAGGCGTTCACAACCATGACATCCGACGAAAACCCACTATCGATTACGCTTTGATGGATATCCATACCCTGTTCTAAAGCTCCCATTTTGGCACAGGCTGGGAGGATGCTAACAAAGGTTGTGGAGTTTGGCCTATAACCTGCCAATTGCATTTGCTTAAATGTCTCCAAGGCATTTTCAAATAACCCATTTTTAGCATATCCTGCAACTATGGCACTCCAAGAGACAACATCTGGTCGAGACATTTCTTTAAAAAGTTTTAAAGCCTCTTCTAGAACACCATTTTGTGCATATCCTGCAATCATAGCATTCCACGAGACAACATTTTTCTGAGGCATCCTGTCAAACAGTGCACGTGCCTTGCGTATGCTTCCACATTTTGCATACATATCTACTAAAGCACTTGCAACAACAACATCTGACAAAAATCCCCTTTCCATTATGCTTTGATGGATATCCATACCCTGTTCCAAAGCTCTTATTTTAGCACAGGCTGGAAGTATGCTGGCAAAGGTGAACTCGTCGGCTTGAACCCCTGTTCGTTGCATTTGGTGAAACAATATCAATGCCTCGTGAGGAAGTCCATGTTTTCGGTAAGCTGCAATTATGGTATTCCACGAGGAGACATCTTGTTCTTTCATTTCGTCAAACATTTTACGTGCATCTAACAAACTCCCGCACTTGACATACATGTCGATAAGCTTATTTTGAAAAGCTGTGCGTAAAGAAAATGCAAATCCCCTATGAGTGATGAGACAGTGGATTTGCTTACCTAGTTGAATCTTGTTCTTGGCAATGCATATCTGCAATAGCTGAAGATATGTATAAGAGTCTCCAGGGGGTTTGTGCGTAGAAAGCAAAATGTGCAGCGCCTCCTTTAACCGGCCCTCTCTGCATAATTCTGTCAGTTTGAGATTAGGATGGCATTGAGACGGTATCATTATAATTGAACAGTGGCAAATGTGCATTGTTTTTAAATTTACTTGTACCCCAAGGACAATGAACACTGTCACCGTCTTTAACCTCTAAAGTGGTTATTTGGCTATTTATTTATTTTCCTGAATCACAATGATGTTGGTACTGGTAACATGAGTCTGTGGGAGCATTTCACTTCTGAGAGTTGGTTGGAATTCTGAAGTTACATTCTTTCAGAGGAGAACAAAATTTTGCGACCAAGTTTCCCACCAAGTTTTGTTTTTTCCTGTTCAAACATAAAGGGTGCAGTCTTCAAGGAGGGGTTGCAGGTGGGGTATACAATAAACAAATGATGTCTAGGTTGCAAAACCTTGTGTTTTGAGATTTTGCTTATTGTTGTTATTAGAAAAAAATGAATATATTTCTCCATACTAGACAATACAAAACAAGGTGTGTTTTGGGTGTCCTATTAAGTGCAAATTATAAAAACACGATATGTTTTGAAACATGCAATTTCTCATATCCAAACATATTATGTTGTGAAACATTATTGTTATTTCAAATGCAGACATAGATAAGTATAACCATGACTATCTTATAAGAAATAGGAGGTTTCAAAAAATTATATGTCTTTTAACCTACACTTTATGACATAGGGTACCCTTGAGAGTACACCCTTCACCTTGCACATGCTACCTATTATAAAAAAATGCAGGATATAAAATACTCTATATGTTTTAGCTTGTACTTCACAATGTACCCAACCCCTCTGGTTTCGAACTGCATATATCCAGGCCTGCAATTCAAATAACACCATCATTATTGTTGTTATGGGGAAAAATTAATATACTTCTTCATAGTAGAGGATACAAAACAAAGTGTGTTTTGAGTACTTTGTGAAGTACATGTTACAAAACACAAGTTTTGAACATGCAATTTTTCATACCCAAACACACTATGTCGTGAAATACTTTTGTTATTTCAAATGCAGACGTAGACATGTATAGTTATGAATATCTCATAACAAATAGGAGGTTTCAAAACATTCTATTTTTTTTAACCTACACTTTATGGCATAGGGTGACCTTCATATTGCACATGTTGCATGTAGTAAGAAATTGTAGGCTACAAAAAATATTGTGTATTTTAACCTACACTTCACAATGTACCCAACCCCTATGGTTTTGAACTTTATATATCTAGGTCTAAAACTCAAATAGCAACAATGTTATTATTGTTGTTATTGGGAAAAATGAATATCCTTCTCCATAGTAGAGGATAGAAAACAATGTGTGTTTTGGGTACCCAATGAAGTGCAAGTTACAAAACATGACATGTTTTGATTTAACTTACAATTTCTTATACCCAAACACATTGTCATGAAATGTTGTTATTATTTCAAATTCAAATGTAGATAACTATAGTTATGAATATCTTATAACAAATAGGAGACCTTCAAAATATTTTATATTTTTTAACTTGCACTTTATGGCATAGGTTGGGGCCTTCACACTACACCCTTCACATTGCACAAGTTGTCTACTATAAGGAATTGTAGGTTGAAAAACACACTGTGTGTTTTAACCTACACTTCACAACATACCCAACCTCTCTGGTTTTCAATTGTGTATATCCAAGTATGCAATTCAAATAGCAACAACATCATTATTGTTGTTATTGGAAAAAATAACTATACTTCTCCACAATAGAGGATACAAAACATGGTTTGTTTTGGGTTCCTTGTGAAGTGTAGGTTACAAAACACATGTTTTGAAACATGCAATTTCTCATACCAAAACACACTATGTTGTGAAATGTTGTTATTTCAAATGAAAACATAAATAAGTATAGTTATGAATATCTTATAACAAATACGAGATTTCAAAACATTCTATGTTTTTTAACTTGCATTTTATGGCATAGGGTAACCTTCACAATACAATCTTTACATTGTACACACTCCCTACTATAAGAAACTGTAATTTGTAAAACATGTTGAGCTGTGTATTTTAACCTGCATCTCACAATGTACCCAACCCTTCTAGTTTTGAATTGTATATATCTAGGTCTGTAATTCAAATAGCAACACCATTATTAATATTATTAAGAAAAATGAATATACTTCTCCACAATAGAGGATACAAAGCACAAGATACTTTGGGTATCCTATGAAGTGCAAGTTACAAGAAAGATATGCTTTGAAACATAATATTTTAACCTGCATCTCACAATGAACCCAACCCTTCTAGTTTTGAATTGTATATATCTAGGTCTGTAATTCAAATAGCAACACCATTATTAATATTATTGAGAAAAATGAATATACTTCTCCACAATAGAGGATACAAAGCACAAGATACTTTGGGTATCCTATGAAGTGCAAGTTACAAGAAAGATATGCTTTGAAACATGGAATTTATCATAACCAAACACACTATCGTGAAATGTTGATATTTCAAATGCAGATGTAGATAAGTATAGTTATGAATATCTTATAACAAAAAGGAGGGTTCAAAACATTTTATGTTTATTAACCTACACTTATGACATAGGGTAACCTTCATAATTCGCCTTTGACATTGCACACACTACCCACTATAAGAAATTGTAGGTTACAAAACACACTGTGTTTTAACCTACACTTCACAACATATGGTCCAACCCCTTTAGTTTTGAACTATGTATATCTAGGTTTGTAATTGAAATAGAAAAAAAACCATTATTTATTTTATTATAAAAAATGAATATACTTCTCAATAGTAGATGATATAAAATTAGGTATGTTTTTGGTGCCCTATGAAGTGTAGGTTAGAAAACATAATATGCTTTGAAACATGGAATTTCTCATACCCAAACTCATTATATTATGAAATTTTATTGTTATAATTTCAAATACAAATGTAGATAAGTATAGTTATGAATATCTTATAACAAATAGGAGGTTTCCAAAAAAAATATGTTTCCTAACTTGCACTTTATGGCATAGGGTACCCTTGATAGTACACCCTTCAACTTGCACACATTTCCTGCTATAAGAAGTTGTAGGTTACAAAATACACTTTATTTTAACCAATATCTAGATGTAAGTAAATAATCACTAAAATGAAGGGGAATAGGTGAGGTAGGTTCTAAATGGGGGTAATGTACCTATTTCCCTACTTTCATTAGGAAAAAAGAGATCCCTTGGGGAAAGATTGACTTTCAGCCCTTAGGTGAGTCAATCTGAATTAAGATCTTATTTTTTCCTTATGATTGAGGACAGAGTAAATCAATGTAACACCTCGCCAAAGAACCCCAGAGGACAACACATCTAACCACAATAATGACGCAAATTTTTTTTTTAGGTGCAATAACAAGAAATGTAAATCATATCTAAACATAACACATAAGCTAAACTATTTCCTCTAAGGTTCAATGACTACATTATGAAAAAACCCACTCAATAGGATCTAAACATACATTGCATATTAACTAACTACAAGAGGTCATTTTAAATACTTTGCATTAAATGAAGGAACATCATACTTTCCATACATAACATCAAATACATAACCATCAAGGATCAAGTATAAGGAACCAATAAGTACATATACATTTTTTGTTATAAGGAGTACATCATTACATTGTTACAAGCTTACAACACTACTTCCTTGAATACAACGAGAAGAATACATTACATGATACATAGGATATATAGATACAATACATAACATGTGCAACTATCTCTCAAACTGGTACAAGATACAAAGTCTGCTACATAACACACACAAACAACATCCAAGGAAACCTAATGAAGGAAAAAGCACAATCCACCCGACCATGTAGAACCCTAAGGTCCACCCCCCTATGCTAGGAGATAATAATAAGGTCCCACTACATCAAGCAGTCAAGAAGACAGAAGGCTAACACAAAGGACTAAACATGGCTTCAACATAACTCAATACGACATGAACATCACATAACAAAGACACCGCTTCTAGAGACACGCAAACAACAAAGGGGAATACAAGACTAGGGAATACTAGATTGCAATGGGGAGGAGTGTCATCACATAGCTTGCTATGAGTTACCCTGGCGAATCTTCCTAGGTTACTAGCCCCCATCCTAGGTTACTTTGGCAACCTCTACCGATCCCCAGCCCCCATACAAACTCATGCGGAATCAACATACCTTTCATGAGGACAAGGAAGTTGATCTTGCCATTCTAGGCCTACCCACTCATCTCAAGCCTAAGTGAGCACTTGAGCTATGAGTGAGGCATTATCTTAATTAATGTGAAACTATCCAACCCCCTAATTCATTTTAGGTTATCACTAGATTAAAGAAACTCTCAATGAGTTACCTTAGACAGCACTTTGGGTTTTGGCCCCCATTGAAAGCCACTCCCCCTACTTGCAACTAGAAGACCCAATACATCCAACAAGGTAAAGCCATCTTGCACACTAAATGAAACCACAAGGAACACATGTCCAAAGAAGGGCATGGACCAACTTGCCCACAATTCACAACCATAAAACAAGTAAGTAGTGCAAGGCTAAAGACCCCCATGTGCACATCTCAAGTATAATCTCAACTAGTTCAAAAGAGCAATATAAAATTCAACCAATAGAATACTCCCCTAAGCCTCTAGAAGATGACCTTAACAATTTGGCACAAATGACTCTCACTTTAAACAATTACCAAAAGCAAAGCACATTGTTCAATACATCCCAATATTCAAAATACATTGCTAAAAAAATCAGTCACACACTATAACCATAAAGAAAAACACTCATTTTTATTACAACATTATTCCCACATTCACACCATTCACTTGACTTAACCATTTAGTTCAATCATTAGATCATATACTCCAAATAGCTATCTTAAGGGTAACTATATCATTAACAAAACAATCATCTCTATCAAGAAAATATGAAGCCCTAATATTAAAAATACTACTTAATATAATACAATAACGATATTCCAATTATTTAACATATAAAAGAATCAGAAATTTACAACAAGATTCTAATATTTCCCTAGATCTTCCATAAATTATTTAACAAATAAGAGTATACATATATAATTTATTTAAATTATTTTTAAGGCAATAATACCATGACCGCCTTAATTTCACCAAATAAACACATTATTCAAAATAAGCAAACAAGTCCCATAATACAATCATGAAATACCTAGAGAGTTCACAACTTGACTATTAAGTAAACATAAAAGCATTCAATATTCGTAATGAAGAGGGAAAATAGTCTAACTTCCTCATTTAACATTCTCTCAATTAGGAATAAGTTGATTTTTCCTTATTTAATATTTTCCAATTTATTTATCTACAAATATTTTAATCCTAAATGGAAACATTCTTTTACCAACACCATTTTAATACCTATACAAGTGTGTGTGTGTGTATATATATATATATATATATATATATATGTGAGTATATGTGAGTACCACAATGTTTCTTGAATTATTTTTGAGATCAACATTTTATATATATGTATGTGAGTATATGTGAGTACCACAATGTTTCTTGAATTATTTTTGAGATCAACATTATATATATATATATATAAAAGTATGTGAGTATATGTGAGTACCACAATGTTTCTTGAATTATTTTTGAGATCAATATTATATTTGAATTATTTTTGAGATCAATATTAGATCAACATTATATTTATATATATATATAAATATAATGTTGATCTCAAAAATAATTTAAGAAACATTGTGGTACCACATATACTCACATACTTTTATATATATATATATATATATATACTTATTTAAATACATATATTAAAATATTCAAACGTCCTCCCTAATACAAATCAACAAATTCAATACATGTTCGAATTACCCAAAAAGTGCTTGTTAATCAAACTTTCAACATTTAAAAGGCATCGAACCTCAACCGATAAGTATACAGCGAACTATAACATGGCAAATACCATTGAATAGTAGACTCTAAACAATATCGAAGGCATTATAAATAAGATCGTAGCATTTGATAAGACAATCACTAACAGCAACTCTAATATTGATTATCAAGCTTAACCATTGGTTACCAGTAATGAGAATTATGCACATCGAACTCCAGGCAGAGGGAATTTCTTCAAAAGCAACGTAGTAAAGTATGGTGTGCGACACAGCGAAGAACCAGCACACTATTTATCCCCATTGAAATTCCAAATCAAAATTAAACATTGAAAGCCAAGTATGAAAATGCATAGCAGCGATCTAGGACAAGGTATTTCAATCTCCATCAAATGCTAGTTTTAATGCATTTAAATTAGATTTCTTGTATGTGGCGTCCCATCTATCACCAAGCAAGGATCTAAATGAACATCAAAATTCCCATGCAATGCATAGCAGTCAATAATCAAGCATAAAAAAAATCCATCAAGTCCAAAACAGCGAACTCCATACGAGCAGGTATTCAAGCTGAATCTCACTAAAAATTTCCATCGATGCATAAATATGAAATCGGCTGTTTCACTAAGCATAATATCAAGTGAAAAGTTTAGACATTAAAATCACTTATCTCCCATGTTGAGAAGGATTTTAAGAGAAATTGTTCTGAGAGATGTGAACCATTTTCATCGCATAAACAGGTACGTTATTCTTATGGAGAATATTGGTGATGCTAAATGAAACAATCTGAAAAATAGGCTTGCACTATAATTTCATCAACCGACGCTATTTGTAGCTGAAAAACAACAAGTTCGCACTAAAAAAACAGCCGCCCCATAGCTTGCGCCTCAAGGAAGCTTTAGAAAAGGGAAGATGCACCCCTCAAAGGTAATTGATTAAAGAATTTTATTTGATAAAGATGCAGATAAATAAGATAAAATACAGCATAGAAGGGAATCGCAGCTCTTAGATGTAATGTGTCCTATGCATGGCTACTAATTAATCAAATATTAAGACAACTGAAAGATCGCACTTCATAAACCAAATGTCGAACCTTCTGAAGGTTCATCGCTTTATACTAATGTTGGCCACCTAACAGCTCAAACACCATCTATAAAACGCATGCTTGTGTCTAATATCAGATGCTATTTGTATATAAAGTCATATGCAAAATAGAACATGGACACCAATACCAAACTAAGTATAAATAAACTATGAATTACACCAGCCCGAATGCCATGCGCAAGGCAATAACTGTTAACCATATCAAACATCCGTTCTGTTGGCAAAATGATATATATGCACACGTGGCATTTGGTAAGAAAAGTCTTTATTTTGGCGTGGCATATTTTTTGTGAAATATATGATGGCATTTGATAAAAGCAGGAAAATTAAAATGGCACATCATAATGTTGTCGGCAGCAGTGATTGAGACCGTAATCTGACAGTCTGAACACATTATTTATTATTCCCAGTTTTTTCTCGCCAAGTATTGACTTTGCATGGCGGACTCCAAATTGTGATTAAAAGAAGTTAAGGTTGTGGGTATTGTTTTAGACTGTGCAAACGGTTTTTTGGTTCATTTCTTCTCTGCGAATAACAAGATGATTTAGTTCTGCAAAACAGAAAAGTCATTTGATGGGTCAAGATAATTTCGTTCTGCAAGGTCATTTGATGGGTATAGTTAAATTAACAGGCAGGTTCATTGTTTGTATTTTGAAATGAAGTTACAGGTCTATATGAATTTAACTTTCACAGAAAGAGTAAAAGATTTTCTTACATATTTGATCTTTGCTCACATGTATGAGGATCTGGGGAAAATTAAAAAGGAGAAACTTCTCAGGATCGGGCAGAGACTTGGGCATCACAGGTATGAGGTTTTGCATTTTTGATATCTTCTAAAGAGGGTTTCAAACCCAGAATATCTCTACGCAGTTTTAGAAGATTGAATAAATTTTGGGTATTAAACCCAGGATATTATATACAGTTTTTTTGTTTGTTCAAAACAAAAGGAAATGTTTAAGCATTTCCAGTCAGTTGCAATGCAAAATGACGTTATGGAAACTATTTTTCGAGTATCTCAAAAGTGAAATTATATGGAAGCTTAATGATTACCAATTTTTGACAGAAACAAATTCGTAAACTAAAACTGTTTTGTTAGTTTCTCGAAAAGCATTTTAAAAAGGAAGTTTGTATAACAAACTCTAACTGGTTCAGTTAGATACATGTAACTGATCTGATTCGAAGTTCATTTTCTATAAATATAGCACTTGTAATCTTTAGATACATGTGAGTGTGTGTAAAAAACATATTTATATGTATCTGAGGATAAGAGGCTTGAAAGTTTTTATCATAAACTTGTGTACATATATGAGTGACATATACACATTTGTATATGTATATGAGATGTATTAAAATTTCTGAGCAGTAGTTACTGCCGATTGTAAAGGATTGGGAATCAATAAAGGATACAGGTTCAAGGAGTGGTTTTTCTCCCTATGACAAAATCGTGAGATTTTGGAGGGTTTTCCACTTGGCACAATTTGGGTGTCTCTTCATTTTGTGAGTTCCATTACTTTATGTTTATGATGAATGTTTACATTTCTCCTACATAGATTGAATATATTCAGTTATGAGTTGCTTATTGCAAAAATTGTAATGAATTTTGAAATAAGGTAATAAGGTTCTGATTCACCCCCCCCTCTCAGAACCTTGGCACTTCCAACAAGTGGTATCAGAGCGTAGGATTCCCTTTAGGAATTGATCCCAGGATATTGGAAGTTATGGCACATTCTGAAGGAGCTTTCCTTAATAGGGCACCTTTATTTGATGGAAATGATTATGTTTTCTGGAAAGTTAAAATGGAAGCATTTATACATTCTCTAGATGTAAGGATGTGGGATGTAGTAACAACAAAATACACTGTTCCAGCGTCAGTCCCTACTGATGCTGATGAGAAACTAAAATTTGAGTTGGATAAGAAGGCTAGATATGCTCTTCTCTGTGGTCTTACTAGAGATGTCTTTGCCAAAGTCATTTATTGCAAATCTGCAAATGATATATGGGTAAAACTTGAAACTATCTATCAAGGAGATGACAAAGTTAAAGAGTCTAAATTGATTACTCTTAAAACTCAGTTTGACAATCTGAAAATGAGTGAGGATGAAACCATTGCTGCATATTTTTTAAGAGTTGAGGAAGTTGTGAATGCCAGGAAGGGTCTAGGTGAAGACATAGAAGAACATGATGTTGTTTCAAAGGTCATTAGGTCAGTACTACCTAAATTTGAAACAAAAATTTCTACATTAGAAGAAAAGAAAAGTTTTTCAAAAATGACTTTACATCAACTTCAAGGAACTCTAACTGCATATGAAATGAGAATTAGCAATCAAGCTAGTTCTTCATCAAAAGAATCAGCCTTTAAGGCTGAAAAGAATGATGAGAGTGATTCAGATCTAACTGATGCTTTAGAAGCATTACTGGTTAAAAGAATGACAAAGAAATATAAAGGCAAACCTAAATGCTTCAGCTGTGGTCAATTAGGACACTTTGCTGCTAGATGCCCAAATATTGAACTTGACGATTGTGATGAGAAGTTTTCTAGAAAGAAGCCTTGGAATCAGAATAAAAGGTTTAAAGATTTCAAAAAGAAAAGTCTTCTTTCAAAAGAAGATCCAAATGAAGAATCCAGTGATGCAGATGAAGAAGGGGAAAAGTTGTTCATGGCTGAAATAATACATACTCCTAAATCTGAATCAAATGAGCCTGAATCCTCATCTGATTTAGAAATAGAAGTAGATCTTGAAGAAGAACTTCTAAAATCACTGCAAGAAATTAAAAGGTTAAAAAAATCAGTTGCAAATCATGAGACTGAAAATCAAAATCTTCAAGATGAGTTAATAAAAGCAAATTCAATTATAGAAAGTCAAAAACTCTTACTTGAAGAAAAGGATAAAAAACTGAATATCTTACAATGTTCATCTGAAGAATCTACTAGTCAGAAAACGAAGTTTTTTTTCAATGGATATTGTTTCAACTGTAATATTTTTGGGCACAAAGCAATTTTTTGTAAAAATAGCACTAGTCAAGGCAAAAGAAAAGTTATTAGATGCTTCAAATGTTTTTACTATGGTCACTATGCAAATCAGTGTAAATTAAATTTGAGACCTAAACAAATATGGAAACAAGTAAAGACAAATGAAAAGTCCTTAATCGTTGAAACAGTCTTATTTGCTCAGAAATCTGCAACATGGGTATTGGATAGTGGCTGTTCTCACCATATGACTGGATGCAAGAACAAATTCAAAACCTTAGAAAACTTTGATGGAGGATTTGTACGTTTTGGTGATAACTCAGGAGCTTATATAACAGGAAAAGGCTCAATAATCTTAAACAATGATACACCAATACATGATGTATACTTTGTTGAAGGGTTGAAACATAACCTTTTAAGTGTCAGTCAGATATGTGATAATGGATATTCTATCTCTTTTAATGCAAAAGAATGTTATATTAAAAATGGGAAAGATAGAGTCATTGCCAGTGGGTTAAGAACAAATGGTAATCTGTATAATCTGATAGATTCAACTATTCAAGAAACATCTTTGGTCAATACCTGCTTTATGAGTCAAGTGGAAGAAAATTGGCTGTGGCACAAAAGACTGGGACATTTGAACTTTGATAATCTTGCTAGAATCAGCAAGAACAAAAAGGTCAGGGGTCTACCGCAAATAACTAAACCTGCATCTATTTGTGAAGAGTGTATAAAAGGCAAGCAAACAAGAGTTTCTTTTAAAACAAAAGAATATTTGTCAAATAGACCACTTGAACTAGTACATACTGATTTATGTGGTCCAACCAAAACAGCCTCATTAAATGATGAAAGATATTTCATGCTGTTCGTAGATGATTATTCAAGAATGGTTTGGGTAACATTTCTGAAACATAAATCAGAAGCCTTTGAACGTTTCAAAATTTTCAGAAAGATGGTGGAAAGAGAAACTGATTTAAAACTGAAATGCTTAAGATCAGATAGAGGAGGAGAGTTCACTTCTCAAGAATTTATTGAGTATTGTGAAAAATGAGGTATAAAAAGACAATACTCTACTGCTAGGACACCACAACAAAATGGGGTTGTAGAAAGAAAAAATAGAACTGTCAAGGAAATGGCCAGGACCATGTTGAATGAAGCAAAGTTGCCTGACAAGTTCTGGAAAGAAGCTGTTCATACAGCTGTCTATATTTTAAATAGAGCACAAATCAGAATTAGAACAGCTTATACTCCATATGAATTATGGTATGGGAAAACAGCAAATGTTAAGAACTTTAAAATATTTGGTTGCAAATGTTTTATCAGAAAGAATGATGATTCTCTAGAAAACTTTAACTCAAGATCTGATGAAGGGATTTTTCTTGGGTACTCTACACATAGCAAAGCATATAAATGCTATAATAAAAGGCTGAACAAAATTGTAGAAGCTATAAATGTCATGTTTGATGAAACATCTGTATGCTGTAATGACAAAGAAGAATATGAAAGTTTATCTTTTCAAAAGTCAGAAAGTTTACATAATGAAAATTGTGAACATGATAAAGTTGAAACTGATGATGAAGATGAACTTGCAGGAAAAATAGAATCAGAAAATTGTTCCAATTCTAAAATAACTAGTGATGGATCAAAGTTAAAAACATCTTCTAGAATAATAGCTAAGAGACATCCTGAGTCTCAAGTTATTGGTGATATTGATAAAGGAATTTTAACTAGAAGGAAAGCCAAAATAGGAGAACAAGTAAATATTGCTGAACAATTTTGTTTGATAGCAGATTTTGAACCAAAGAATGTAACTGAAGCCCTATCAAATCCCAGTTGGCAAAATGCTATGCAGGATGAAATAAATCAGATAGAGAAAAACAAGACTTGGGAACTTGTTCCCAGACCTATTGATAAAAATGTTATTGGTGGAAAATGGATATTCCGCAATAAACTGAATGAGGAAGGAGTAGTGATCAGGAATAAAGCCAGATTTGTTTGCAAAGGATATGCACAACAAGAAGGAGTTGATTTTGGTGAAACCTTTGCACCAGTTGCAAGGATGGAATCAATCAGAATCTTTCTTGCATATGCCACTCATAAAAATTTCACTATTTACCAAATGGATGTCAAAACTGCTTTCTTAAATGGGTACCTTGAGGAGGAAGTTTATATGGAACAGCCAGAAGGTTTCGAATCTTCTGACAAGCCTGATTATGTTCTTCGTCTCAAAAAGGCCTTGTATGGTTTAAAACAAGCTCCTCGAGCTTGGTATTCCAGATTGGATAAACATCTAATTGCAAATGGATTCATTAAAGGAAATGTGGACAGCACATTGTATACAAAAATGGACAATGAAAATTTATTGGCTGTTGAAATATATGTAGATGATATTATTTTTGGTTCTACTAATGATCATTTAGCACAAACTTTTTCAGGAATCATGGAATCTGAATTTGAGATGTCTATGCTAGGACCTTTGACATTTTTCTTGGGAATTCAAGTCTCTCAGCTTGAACATGGTTTGTTTATCTCTCAGCTGAAATATGCTAAGGAAATGCTTAAAAGGTTTCAAATGGATACTTGTAATCCAGTTGGCACACCAATGGAAACTGGATGTAAGTTGATGAAAATTGATGAATCTCCTCTTGTTGATCAGAGGGAGTATCGGTCTATGATAGGGAGTCTTTTATATCTTACTACTTCTAGACCAGATATAATGCACTCTGTATGTCAAGTTGCTAGATATCAAGCAGCTCCTCGTCAATCTCATCTCAATGATGTTCACCGTATCTTTAAATACTTACAAGGTACTTTGGATTATGGTTTGTGGTATCCCAAAAATGATGATTTTACTCTAATTGGTTATACAGATGCTGATTGGGGTGGATGTAAAGATGATCAACGAAGTACTAGTGGTGTTGCATTTTTCTTAGGTGATCGATTAGTTGCTTGGCACAGTAAAAAACAAGAATGTGTCACTATTTCTACTGTTGAGTCTGAAATTATTGCTGCAAGAGCATGTTGTACTCAGTTACTTTGGATGTCTTATCAGCTTTCAGATTTGGGTATTTATGTTCAAAAACCTCTGAAGATCCTTTGTGACAATACTAGTGCTATCCAGATTTCTAAAAACCCTGTTATGCATTCTAGAACTAAGCATCTTGCCATCAAATTGTAGTTTATTCGCGAACATGTGTCATCAAATGAGGTCATTCTTATTCATGTGCCTTCTAAACTACAAGTTGCTGATATTTTTACCAAAGCTCTACCTAGAGAATTGTTTGAACAGTTAAGAAATCGATTGGGAGTCTTCTCTCAATCCATGCTGGAATAAGTTTTTACTCTTCAATATTCTGTGTTAGGTTTCTGCTTCTTTCACAGAAAACATTTATGAAAAGCAGATGGTTAGATTTTTGATGCATAAATTTTGGGGGAGTAATCATTCAATCATCAAATTTTTAACAAGAATTTTCACAGGTTTGGTTCTTCTACAAATTTGGTTTGGTCAGGTTCAGGTTTGGTTCTTGCATTTGGATGCATTTGGATCACAGGTTTCATTCATAGGTTAATCACTGATTGGATTGGTTCATTGGTTAATCATGTATCTCACAGTTTGGAGAATTGATTTCTCTGATTGTTTTATCAGTTTTTGGTTGATTCTGGTTAGTTGGTCTGATTTCTAGCATTTCATGGTAAATCAGCATTGTATTTCTTGGTGAAAATTTTTGCATCAAAAATGGGGGAGATTGTTAACCATATCAAACATCCGTTCTGTTGGCAAAATGATATATATGCACACGTGGCATTTGGTAAGAAAAGTCTTTATTTTGGCGTGGCATATTTTTTGTGAAATATATGATGGCATTTGATAAAAGCAGGAAAATTAAAATGGCACATCATAATGTTGTCGGCAGCAGTGATTGAGACCGTAATCTGACAGTCTGAACACATTATTTATTATTCCCAGTTTTTTCTCGCCAAGTATTGACTTTGCATGGCGGACTCCAAATTGTGATTAAAAGAAGTTAAGGTTGTGGGTATTGTTTTAGACTGTGCAAACGGTTTTTTGGTTCATTTCTTCTCTGCGAATAACAAGATGATTTAGTTCTGCAAAACAGAAAAGTCATTTGATGGGTCAAGATAATTTCGTTCTGCAAGGTCATTTGATGGGTACAGTTAAATTAACAGGCAGGTTCATTGTTTGTATTTTGAAATGAAGTTACAGGTCTATATGAATTTAACTTTCACAGAAAGAGTAAAAGATTTTCTTACATATTTGATCTTTGCTCACATGTATGAGGATCTGGGGAAAATTAAAAAGGAGAAACTTCTCAGGATCGGGCAGAGACTTGGGCATCACAGGTATGAGGTTTTGCATTTTTGATATCTTCTAAAGAGGGTTTCAAACCCAGAATATCTCTACGCAGTTTTAGAAGATTGAATAAATTTTGGGTATTAAACCCAGGATATTATATACAGTTTTTTTGTTTGTTCAAAACAAAAGGAAATGTTTAAGCATTTCCAGTCAGTTGCAATGCAAAATGACGTTATGGAAACTATTTTTCGAGTATCTCAAAAGTGAAATTATATGGAAGCTTAATGATTACCAATTTTTGACAGAAACAAATTCGTAAACTAAAACTGTTTTGTTAGTTTCTCGAAAAGCATTTTAAAAAGGAAGTTTGTATAACAAACTCTAACTGGTTCAGTTAGATACATGTAACTGATCTGATTCGAAGTTCATTTTCTATAAATATAGCACTTGTAATCTTTAGATACATGTGAGTGTGTGTAAAAAACATATTTATATGTATCTGAGGATAAGAGGCTTGAAAGTTTTTATCATAAACTTGTGTACATATATGAGTGACATATACACATTTGTATATGTATATGAGATGTATTAAAATTTCTGAGCAGTAGTTATTGCCGATTGTAAAGGATTGGGAATCAATAAAGGATACAGGTTCAAGGAGTGGTTTTTCTCCCTATGACAAAATCTTGAGATTTTGGAGGGTTTTCCACTCGGCACAATTTGGGTGTCTCTTCATTTTGTGAGTTCCATTACTTTATGTTTATGATGAATGTTTACATTTCTCCTGCATAGATTGAATATATTCAGTTATGAGTTGCTTATTGCAAAAATTGTAATGAATTTTGAAATAAGGTAATAAGGTTCTGATTCACCCCCCCCTCTCAGAACCTTGGCACTTCCAACAATAACACCATCGAACAACCATCTTAAACTAATATCGAATGCTTGAAAGAAATAAATCGCCCTATCCCAAATTCGCAACACTCTTTTCTAATGAAGAAATGAAAACAAAACGGCGAGCTCATCAGGTATAAAGCATCGGCCAAGAGCAAAATGCATATACAGCAATTCTAAGGCAGAATTTAAGCATCAAACTCATCTATATCAGACTCCATGAAACACAGGTTTTAAAAAAATAAATCAAAGGCATTTAACAAAATTACATAAAGAGGAGAAAATCGAACTCTATTCAGGGAGATTCAATGAGAGATTTCAATGAGAGCATTAAATGGACGCCTATAAAACAAAGGCATAACAAGACTACAGAACATAGAGAAAAACACACGGTCAAACAATCAAGCAGAAAATGGATGCATAGTGCAAAGCATCAAAATAAAATACAAAGACGAACTAACTTGAAATCCAATGCAAGCTAAGATGAAGTTCAATGCTGATTTCAAGCTTCTGCAACAACCCCCACGTCTTTGAGATTCTTTTTCAACTTCAATAATTTCTCCAATTCCATTTCTTTTTTTTTAAACAAACTACCGAATGCAATTATTCTACCGATTATTCTTGCAGGCCAAGTTTTTTTTGTTCGAAAACAATAATCTAATCATAATAATCATCCCTCATCTCTCCCCAAAAAGATTTATTCTTGCGGGCCAAGTTTTATTTGTTCGAAAATAATAATCTAATCATAATAATCATCCCTCATCTCTCCCCAAAAGATACTTATTATTTTTCCAAAAAGAAGCTGTAAGATTTTTTGAACACAAAAATCAGATAAAAATCTCACAAAATAACAAGTTTCCAAATGACAAGTAGTTCGAAGTCACTCTGAATAAATCTTTTTCTATCTTTTTACTTGTTTTTACTGATTATCCATTATCTCTTATAATTTAATATTTTATTTTATATTATATTATTTTCCACCTTTTTAATTTATTAAGAACTCAACATTAGTAACGAATATATTTATATTTAATTTTTGAAATACTTTTTACTTAGCAATTTAATTTAATTAAATTAATTAACCAAGACAACTTATATATTTGTTTCTCATGTTTCATTTAATAATTTATTTAATTCTACAATTAATCAAACAACATTATTAAACAAATTTAATTCAAATAGACTAACCATCAATCAATACGTGGCCACAAAGCGAAGTCGACAAGTAAGACCACAACAACATTGACAGATCAACCAACCACACGAACAACTCTAACAAGGTGAAACGCGGAGGGACACTACAATCAATTTGAAATGCACTTTTGGGAGATAAATGAAAAATACTAAATGAATCCAATTGTGCAATGTAAAACATGAATCATCAATTCAAAACCTTAATCTAATAGAATCCACAAACTTCTAGTAGATCTGAGAAGGATGGGATTTTATGCACTAGTCACCAAAAACTCCCATTGAGTGTCCTCCTAGGACAGATTCGTCCTAGGGAAAATGGGTCTTTCTATAGTGATCCAAAATCTATTTTCACAGTCCTTTTCTCCTAGATTTGTACTCCTAATTCCTTTGGATTTCATAGTTGGAAAGTTGGAAGTAAATTCTACAAGTGAGTTTTTGAGGCTTGACGACAATGTTGACAACTTCGGCAACTTTGAAAAATTGTACTTTTGATCAGTCTTCAACCTAAGCTCTGTAAACATAAAGGGATAGAAAAAAAATATTTTTTTTTGGTGAATGGGGGTTTTCCTTGGTCAAACCTCATTTTGGTAATTAAACCTTGAAATGAAATGAAACATGAATGGAGGGAATGATGAATCAACAATGGTATGTTGCAACTCACCAAACCCTTAAATGGAGATCCTTGAAGGACTGAAATCTAACACATCTCTCCAAGGTCTTGATCTTGCATGAAATGGCTTAATTGGATGTTGATCTTGATGTTTGAATCTTGATTTGAATACTTGAAACCTACATCACAATGTTAGCTCCCAAAATATGCATGAATGAAGATAACTTTGACATGATGCTTGAGATCTTGAATGTTGCAACAAATGACTGATAAATCTTCTCTTGAACACCTTTGATGATAATCTTTTTTCTTATGAAAGTTCACCTCTTACTTCTAGGATTTGAATTGATAAAAATACCTTGTATTTATAGGTAATTTTCTAATTTCCCAAAAAATAAACATCAAAGGTCAAAAATTGAAAATTGAATTTGAATCATAAAAATTCCGCCAAAAATATATTAAAAATTTGGGTCCTAAACTTAAGGGGGGCCCATTTACCCTTGGGAAAATGGTTCTTAGGCCCCAAACCTAGGACACACTAATTTCAAGGTAATTTAATTAATGTTTGTAATTGTTTAATACAAGTTTCTCTTTCAAAAAATGGGATTAATTGGGCTTTTAAATGCATTATTGGGACAATTAAGGCTTAATTAAGTCCAATTTAATTAAGGGACACAAACATAGTGTAAAAATGTAAAAGAGTATATTTTTCAACACTATATTTAGTCCCCACTTTAGTGAGAGGATGAGCTCTATGCTCAAACTCACACTAAAGTAGAAAAACAAGCATCAAGAGAGGTCTAATTGTACAACTGTTGAAAAGATAAGTCAACAAAGGTTAAGGAGGGTGATCAAGCCCCCAAGATCTAAGATCTCATGGCAAACCAACAAGGGAACAAAGACACATGCCTATGTGAAACATGTAGCAGCAAGACAAGATACACAAGCATACAATACCAAAATTAATGAAAAGATAAAGAGGGGTGGATCAAGCCTCGACTGTTTGTCCAATCGATATGGATCAATCCTTAGTTGTTTGTCCAAAAATGTTCACAAGAGGAAACCTATTCTCCACTATGCAAACAAAATATACTCACACAGGCTAGAGAAATTTGTTGTCCACTAGGTGAACCCTGTTGTGCCTTCAGCACACACGCCCCGTTCGGAATGGGGACCCTCTCTTTCCTTTGCCTCACCGGGTCGTTTTGTTGTCATCTCATTTTTTGTGCCCCATGTTTTGGTGTTGAAAATGGTCAGTGAGTCTCAAAGAGTTCATCTTGAGTCGACCATGTTTCACCCCCTCAAATTTTCAAAGTCCTAAGCCTTTGTGGAAGTCCCTTGGCAGTTTTCCTTTGCTTTTCAAAACTGGCGTCCCTGGAGCCCTGCGGGTCAGCCCATGCAGGCTGCCCCTTGTGGATTTCCCTAACATCTTCATTTTTTCAAATGACCGATAGACTACATCCTTTCGCAGCCAAATATTTGCCTCTCCAGTCGTCGTTCCATCATGTTTCCAACGGCTAAGACCTAGTGGCCATCCACCCCGCAGACTCCACCCCTCCCATGACCTCTTTTGAAATTAGACTATTTACCAACTCTCTGACCCACCGTACCTACATTTATTAGGGGCATTAAATGCACTTAAGTCTATAAATAGCTGATGATGAAAGGTTATTTTAACCTATTAGTTTGATCAAAGTAAATTAGAGCAAGTCAAAGCTACCCCACAATTGCCACCGTCAGCCGAGCCCAATTGTCGATACAACGTTAATATTCACTGTGAGTTCAATCATCTTCATCGTATTTTTGAGATCAGTTCTCCACCACGTTTCTTCTTTTAATTTTTCCTTCATTTCATCGAAAATTGTTAAAATCTCTAAGGAAAGCTTTAAATCTAGTAAAAATTAACCATGGCGGACAAAACCCACGAAGCAAAAATTTGATAAACCTTGAAAATCCTCCATAGATGGCTCGATGAACTTCAACCACCCGTGGTCATTCTTAAGATAGGGAAATCACTCCTCACGGGCCCGCAAGCACAACATTGTCATTGTTAATTCTTTAGAAAATTCTAAGACACAAAACGGATTTCATCATCACCGAGCCCGTCCTCGCGAGAATCCCCTCTAGTATAGATGTTTCAAACTTAGTTAAAATTCGTGAATGAAAGTCAGGATCCACCGTCCCTTTTAGATCCACATCTGTGGACTTCTTGTTGTGAGATGCTCCTCAACATTCGTCATTTCCAACAGATATATAACCTTGTCCTTCTGACCTATGGGTTTCGCTTTAACGGTTACCCATTGAACTTAAAGTTGTCAAAATCCTAAGGTGCAAGTGCATCGCGGGTCTTGGCTCATGGACTTCCATCTACAGGTCTCTATCTTGGCTCTTTTTTTCCTAACAACTATCGATGTTCGAGCCTTTCCACACCTTGAAGCCCAACCCCCCCAGTGTCGCCTTGTCCTCTAAGCTACGAGGTAACTAAGTGACCCCTCTGCAAACTCTGTCACATGGACATCCGTCTGCGGGTCGCCATGGGTGGTTCACCGCACCGAACAGCCTTTGACTATCATTTGTCTTCTTTGCGGGTCCCACACCCGTCAACACCACCCGAGCTCAACGAAATGAAATTATTAAGTGCCAAATCACCCTTTCGTAGACCGTTCCTTGCAGATTTTTGTCACTGAGATTTTGCCCTAGATTTTTCATATTCAAGCGGAAGGATGCCTCCATCAGCCCGCGTTGTGGGGCCAATACCTCCAAAGTCGCCTGACGAATAATGAGTGAAGAGTGTTGCCTATGCCTTCTGCAGACTCGATCCTATGGTTTTCCCCTGTCGGACCGCCATCCAACTTTTACCATCATGAACAGCTATTACACATTGTCCACCCACACTTTCTAACCCACAATAGACTTAAATGTTAAATCAACCTGACCGACATCCTCCGAAATTCAAAGGCCCGCAAGGCGGAATGCCACCTACAAGTTTTCGTCCTAATAATGCTGCTCTCTGTGGAAGACTATCAAACGGCTAAGAGACTCACTGCCTCTGCATGCTCCGAACCCACATGACTGAAAGACGATCTTAATGAATTCTAACCTAGAAACTAACTTCGACCCACATGCTAGAATGGCCTAGTCTCCTTGGTGGACCCCACAATTTATCCAAATCCTAGGGAGGGTAGAACCTTGTGGGTTGCCCTACCCTGTTTTCCCTTCAAAACGGCTATTAGCCCAGGGAAGTCCACACCCCTAGGCTCGCATGGCCATAACTTCCCCAAACAAGCTACTAATGATGATCTAAAAGGCATGTTAGGATCTTTTAATGTTGGTTTACCTGATCTAATGTTGTTTTGCAGGGTGTTGGCTAATTCTCTTTGTATTTTAATGCTCGAATATACTTACGGCCTTCTTGTTTGCAGAATATATGGAACCAAGTGCAGGGCCTTTCAAGGTGGCCATGGAGAAGGAGAAAGGAAAAAGAGCACCAAAGGCCCCCAAGGGTAAAGAGGATAAATACCAGATGAAGTACAAGTTCCAAGGGGAGCCCATTAACTCCCGAGTCACCACGGGATGGAAAGAGATCTCCAACACCAACCTGGGGCACATAGACATTGATGAATTCAAGTAGAGGTTCAGGATCAACCTAGCCATAGAGAATGCGACAAGAATCAAAATGAGAGGGCTACAAAAAAAAAAATTGTTTCCCTCTACCCTTGTAGCTCCAGAACTAGTCATGGCTTGCAGAGAAGCCTATCAAGAGAAAACAAGAACAATTGTGGACCGAGATGGAAACATATTGGAAAACTTGTCTACTAAGTCAGTGGGGCGGGCTTTCCACATTCCCACTTTTGATTACATGGAAGAGGCCACAATTCAATACGGTAAGGCCACTTGGGATGAAGATCCCCTCAAATGCAAGAGGTTGATTAACCAATACTGGTTAAAAGATAAGAGGGGAAACGCCAATAAAGTTCCCCAAGAGCTCTTTCGAAGTGACTTCTTCGAAGATTATCACGATCTGGTAATATTGTTGAGCAGGGTCATGGGTCTCCCAAATGCAACCTACTTTCAAGAATGGATGTGGTACTACATAGAAAAATGCTTCGAGGGAAGGCCAAGTTTTATTGGGTAGAAACAATCAGCAATTGCCTACATGAGCAATTTGTGGTAGTCAAGAAGACCTCCAGGTTCTACATGGCATCTTATCTTGTCTACCTACTGGCAGATAAGATACAATACAAAGGTCTATTTGTAGCTCCAGATGAGGAACCGGGATGAGAGCTAGAGGTCTATGATAGGTATCCTCAACTCCAGTACCAGAACTTTAAGAAAAACTATTGTATTGTTAACGCCTTCATTGTCCATATCATCTGCGTACTTGGAGGTGACTTCAAGAGATGGGTCTCTCATAGTGCCAATGCTTTCATCCACCAGTATAGGTTCCTATTCATTCAGTTCCTAAAATTCACCTACATTTGAACTGAGGGATTCTCAGATAAACCCAGTAAGTTGCCCCGATATCCTAATGACTGGATGATATTGTTGGAGGTATCAAGATAGCTGCAATGCACTCACTCACTCTTGAGTGGCAAGCATAGAGCAGGGATCACTTATCCCCTCTCCTTCGGTCAAGGACAATAATCACTCCACACATCTATATGTGCAGATTATTCAGAGAAGGAGCTAGAAAAATATAATTTGGAGTTGCATACTGCCTGGGAACGAATGGACCCCAATGGAAAACTCAGAAAATAAATCAGGATTGAGTACTCTCACATGCACAATGTGGAGGAATTATGGGCTAACTGTAAGGATGATAAAGAAGTGTGAATGAGGCACTATATGCACATGACTACATATTTTGTGAATATTGTTAAACTATTATTGATGCCCGACCAGGTGGTCAAAGAAGAGGATACAATACTAGATCCCTGATTTGAAACAGTTGCTAACCTTCCACTCCCTATGATAAATTGGGATGAGGAAGAGGTCAACGACCTCTATCTTTTAATGAAACTAGTGAAAGCAAGAACAAGAGAATGGGTTGAGGGGCAGATTTCCCAACTAAAGGAACAAGGAGTCCCTCTTACATATAGCGAGCTCACAGAAGAAACAAAGGGTGCAACTAAGAGCGGAGTAGAAGGGACAAATACTGATATTGTTGCTACTACTAGGGAAACTTCATCATCCCCACCCAATACCTACTCTAGGAAGAGAAAGGAGGCAGCTGAATGACAGCCAAAACACAAAGTGTACTCAAGAAAAGCCTCAGAGGGTGAACCCTCCAAGAAATAGAAGAAATTGGGAGGATTTGAGGAACTACCACCCATACAGGAAGATCCACTCCATGAGCTAGAAGAAATTGAAATAGAGGCTGAGCAGCCAAAATCTCCAACTGCTTCCTTTGATCTTGCTACCACCGTTATCACCCCTTCGCGAGCTTCCCAGGCAATGGTAGTCTCATCTCCACCCACAGTGGACCTATTGGTCAAACTTGCCTCCACTTCACCGACGGGACTGATAATGGTGATAGATTCTTCTTCTTCTGCAACCACCTCTTTTCCATCTTCCTCTCCTGCCAGCCTCTCTCTAACAACAGGTACCACTACGACACCTACTCTTTCCCTCCCAGAAGCTCTTACAAGACATTTGTGAAATGCACCAACGGAGCTCTCTGGGATACTTTCGAACCCTGCTATGCAAACCCTCATAGCGCAAGTTGCTACTAACCTCCCTACTCCTCCTGAGCCTCCAAGGATGAAAGGCACAATGTTGATATCTAAGGAATTTGAAAGGAAAACATAAGAGAGGGAAATAGCCAAGGCTATAGAAGAAGAGGCTAATGAGTATCATGAACATCTGGAGCATCAGTCATTAATAATAGATGAAGTGGTCCGTGAAGGAGAAGAGACTAGGTCTATTGAAGAAGGTGACAAGGATGAAGGTACCCAGTATATTGTAGAGACCTTTGATCCGAACATAGAAGAGGAGTTGGCCCAACATCTTAGGAATGTTGGAGAAGAGGTTGATAGGTCATCATCTGAAGAAGAGATGGATGCAGATGACAAGATGGAGGATGATATTGAACCTCCTACAATAGAACAGGACAAAAGCCCCGAGGACGATGAAGAGATGCCTTCCTTTGATGAACAAGAGAAAGAAGAATAAAGGGAAGACAAAGGGGAAGATAAGCCTAAGAAGGAGGTTGAAGCAAGAAGAATTCCAGAGATAGAGTCTCACAGGGAAGAAGAACATCCTGAGGAACATAAGAATGAGGTTGACGAAGAGGAAAAGACCTATAAAGGAGAGGACAACCCCAATAAATGCACACCCACCAAGTCCCCGATCAAAGACACAGTGTTCATCTGGGACTTTGATGAGAAAGAAGAAGAAGAAGACACAAGGATGGAGTAGGAAGCTCTAGGTGATAAAGAGATTGAAGTCAAGAAGGAAGTAGAAGAAGGTGATCGTGAGTCACCCAAGGAAGAATCTCAGATACCCGAGTGGTTAAAAAGCAATTAGAGAAGAAGACTCTGACTCCCAGAGATCCCAAGGCAAGACTCGAGGCTATCTTAGCTTGAGTAGAAGTCAGCACAAAGAAGAAGAAGCCTAAGCTCAAGTCCCAATCGACCATGGATGCCTCTGGATCAAGGACCACGCAGGTAGCCATGCCCATGGTTGGAGAAGAAGGAGTAAGTTATAACGTCTCCACCATCAACTAGGGGACAGCCACCAGAGAACAAAAAATCGATCATCTCCAAGATTCTCCTACCACGGTGGTAAATTAGATGCACAAGGACAAGATATCTAAGGAGGAATTAAAGGAACAAGTGGCTAACTTAACAACTTGTATCCAGCAATGGTCCTCAGTGGAGGAGCTCCCCACCACATCCTCTACACTGCCATAGTTTTTGTCCAAAGAGCACATTGATAAATTGGAGAAAAGGAAGAGTTGGACTAAAACAATAGAGGATTGGTTTCAATAGGTTCTTTATGCTAGAAACATGGGCATCAATCATGTTGTCAGGACAGCAAATAAGTTCTTAAAAGTACAAAGATACCTTGAGGGCACAAGGAAGATACCTTGAGGGCATTAGGATTGGTTTCGATAGGTTCTTTATGCTCCCCACCACATCCCCTACACTGCCACAGTTTTTTTCCAAAGAGCACATTGATAAATTGGAGAAAAAGGAAGAATTGGACTAAAACAATAGAGGATTGGTTTCGATAGGTTCTTTATGCTGGAAACATGGGCATCAATTGTGTTGTCAGGACAACAAATAAGTTCTTAAAAGTACAAAGATACCTTGAGGGCACAAGGAAGTTCTACACTGACTTCCCAAAGGTATATAGGTCCACCTATCCTAAAATTGAGGCCATCCTCAAGCTACCTCAAAAAACATGGGTAAAGGAGCTTGCATTGACAGAGGATGATCATTGGGTGGTGGATATGTGGAAGCTAGACTTTGATCATAGAAAAGAGATACTGGAGCAAGTGCTCTGTAAGGTGGAACCTGACATTGATTAGGCCAAAGACATTAGGGAAAATTGTATTCGGTATTTGAAATTAATGACAGGTCATGATATACCTGCTTTCAAGATTAATCCGAAAATGATAAATCCTTATTTCCATAAGAAGATGCAAGATGGTATGTTGGGCGATCTTACCACAGATTTTATGAGTTTTTTTCTTGGGATTTCACCCAATCTAAACAAGTTAGGGACAACATGGCTAAGTATGATGGAGATTGGGATACACTCACAGGCTGATCCAAGCAATGGAACTACCAAGTGCTCCAATCTAATAAAATGGAGATTGATAAGCTCCAGACATTAATCAGCAAGTTCATGGAGTTTGCCACTTTGAAGAAGTAGGAGGGAAACCCAGTCATTGATGAAAAGCTCTTCATAGAATAGCTGCAACAAAGGAAATCAGCAAAAGACAAATTTTCTATAGTGTTGTCATATAAGGACAAAATAGGGAAAAGACAAATGTAATTTTAAATTGTAATATATTTGGGGGTAGGTGAAACCCTGGTTTGTAGTGAATCTTGGCCACACAATGCAAATCAATCTTGGCCATTCATTTTACTTATTAAACACTATAAATAGGGGGTCTCCTCTAATTTTCAAGAGAGAGTTAAATTGTTGTAAAGGCATGCTGCAGAAATTTTAATAGAAGGTCATTGGCTCTTGGTGGAATTTTTGGTTTCTATTGCATGTTACATGGTTCATCTCCCATAGTTAGTTGATTTAGATAGATTTAATTTGTTGTTCTCCATGTTTTAGATTACTTCGATAGATTAGTTAATGTTGTTCAATGGTTGTGTAGATTTTTGATGTGTTGATGCCTTTCTTGTCCATACTTTTTGTTGTTTACTAATGGTAGATAGGTATGTAAAGTTAGTCTGGGAATAAACTAAAAGATGCTCCAATTTTTTGTATTTTATTCATGCATGTTTATGGTGAATGAATGGTTGAATATTTGCAGTCCTTAGAAGCTTGCACAAGTTTCACGATACTGTGAGTTAATCTGTTTAAGTAAAATCTTGTTTTAAGGAAGTTGTCCACAGCATAAGCCTCCATGATCACTGTTCATCATTAGTTTCAAATCCAAGAACCTCTTCTCTTCCCTGCCCCTCTTTTTTATATAGAAGTAGCCTATGCTAAGGTTCATTGCATATTGTAAATCCAAATCTTAAGATAAAATAAGAGTTTAAAATTGTTGTTTGAACCTGCAGCAAATTGCACATTAACTTCCCATCTTAGGAACTTCATTTTAAGATTCACCTCATTTCCAGCTAAACTCTATAAGTTGCCTTGTGATTACTAGTAAAATCACATCAAATATCAACTGACAAATTCCATGCACGTCATGACTTGACACCTGAGATACCTTGGGGTGATTTTTAGCAACTCATTGTTGGAGATTGTCTTTCAAGAGAGGTGATGCACCTATGCATTACCTATGTTAAGAAGTGCATAAAACACCCATCAACAGAACTAGCGCTAGAAGGAAGGCCCTGAGTTAAGTTAGATCAAGGTGATTCTCTCTCCCCTGAGAGGTCCTCAAGAGTTTTTACTCCAAACAAGGGAGAATTTCAAGAATTACAGCTTCCCACAAGGGCTAGAAGAACTAAAGAAGGGGACGCAACCTCTTCTTCCTCCTCTGTTCCACCCACTTCACCTTTTCCTTCACCTCATTTCTCCTTCTATTCACATTAGACTCAGTAGACTTTCTTCGTCTTCATCCATTCTACTCAGCCATATCACACAACATTTCCACCTTTTGCTTCCCACAGCCGAGGTGTTGCCACCTTCCCTGCCCTCCAAGTCCAAGGTGCAGTCCCAACTGTTGCTGCCCTTGGGCAGCCCCAAGTTACTATTCGATAGCAAATACCACCTTCGCCTCCCCTCATGGCTTGGATTGGGAAAAATCCTTCTCTGTTACACTTCAATGCTTACCATGATATGCCCAAGAATCTGGAGAGCTTTTGCTCAAAGTTCAATCCTCGAGATCTATAGAGGATAGCCAAGGAACACATCAAGATATTCCAAACAATGTTGAAAGACATGTAGATCGATCAGGAAGATGTGGCATGCAAGTTCTTCCCTTATTCGTTGGGGGAAATGGAATTCTATTGGTATATTAACTTGCCAGCAGGATCCATTACATCTTGGGATTTGATGATGAATGCCTTCTTGCAAAAATACAAGATCTCGATCATCCCTTCGGAGCTATATCAACAATTCATGACAGTTCGTAAGGAAATCAATGAATCGATTAGCTCCTTCAACGATCAATTCCACTGAGCCTACACAAGGTTGCAAGCCCCATATACACTCAATGATGTTTCCTTGTTAGTCTATTATGCAACATTGGACAACCTCATAGCTACATTGGTAAACAGAATGCGACCACCTCTAACCAGACTAGTGGACGCCTGTGGAGGCAGTTATTGCTAGTACAGACTTGGGGTGAAAAAATTTTGGTTTATTGCGTTCCTTGGGTCTAGTGGCTCATCTAATGTAGGTTCAAGGGCTCAACCAAGTGTTCGGTCATCAGAAACCTCTTATGAACCAGGTGCCTCGGCTACCCATAGTCCCACATCTAGGATAGTCGATGAACTAGGTGTCTCTCGTGCCTCCGTACATATAGCCCCAACAACAATAGACCTACTCCTAGGCTCCCCAATAGCAGTAGGCATACTCTCAGTAGCCTCAAATGCCATTATACCTGTAGGGACTAGAATTTCCCCCAACAAAACAAAATCAACCGGCTGCCCCACCCGTTTTCCTTGAAAATCAAGTGTCACAGCCAAGTAACACCGAGAAAGATCGGCTTGATGAGCTGAACGAAATGATCAAGAAAATTTCCACGCAGATGACACACCTGAGAAATCAAAATAATCAGCTGCAAGCTTCCAAGTGGATCATTCAACCCAACCTTAATAAGGAAAATAGGGACAGTCGTGATGCAGGCCCTCCTTGGGGCAAAAGTTATGAAAGATGGCAGAATTCTAACCAGAATTTTGAAAGGAGGCCAGCCCAAAGAAAAAATAGAACATGGAATACTAGGCCCAACAACAAGAGTGTTCCTACTCTACTTGACCAGCTTGCTAATTCTAAAAAGACAACTAGTGGCATGTACCTTGTTGAAGCGGCTCTCTCTAGATGGTGCCAGATTCACAAAACTAGTAGGCACTCTAAATTGGATTGCCCTGAGTTCCTCATAGCTACAGAAATATTCCAAGTCAAAGTTTAGAATGTCGTGGACAATGTTGGATGTCAAGACCTAGTCTCGTCTGAGCCCTACAACTCATCTTGTCTCGTGGTCAATCTAGCGCCATTCCCACAAAGAGAGGTCAATTTCTCAAAATGTGAGGATTCTCCACCAAAAGAGGATCAAATCCAAGAGGTAAGTAGCGAAGAAACCTTGTCTTAGCTTTTCACTTTTGTAGACAATGGTCCAATAGATGAGAAAGAAATATATGTAGATGAGGTTCATATGTTCCACCAGAGAGCGACTCCCTACTACCTTAGAAATAGACGAGTGGGTGGACCTTTTATGACTTCCAATTCGCCCAATAACTTCAGCACCCCGCCTGACCCCAATGCTAACAATAATCCTGGTCTTCCTCATGTTCCCACTCAGTACCACAACAAGGATAGGCCATTAAACTAGCCACAAAACCAGCCCCAGGGCCAACCCCAAAATCATTCAAGCCAAACAAAAGCTCAACCCGCTAGCTCTACCATAGGCAGAGCCTTCAAAACTAAAATTGAGCAAATGGGCGAATATGTTGCAGAGGAGTTCAAGAAACTCAAGATCAACTTATCTGCCTTTGAATTACTTAAGGTTTCTGTAGTTAGGAACACCTTATTTAGAGTTATTAATGGAACCCCTTCTAAGGAAACATGGGAAATACCAACCAAGAGAGTCTCTTTCAACGACCCTCCAAGTGAGCCTATCATTTAGCAAATTCATGGGAAGAAGGTTGATCCACCTCAAAATGAGTCAACAGGTAAGTAGCTTGCAAAGGAATCAGATCAAAACAATAGGAAAAACCCCAAGGATTAGCCCTCCAGGCAAACTAAGGGTAAGGCTAGCGATAAGAACAAATCTCAGGTAGCTCAGGTGGAAATGCCTATGGGCCTCTTCCAAGGAAAGTTGGAAACACCACCCTTCCTCACCACCATCCAGATATTTGGAAAGAATTTGCACAATTTCCTACTTGATTCAGAAGCGTTAGCCAATGTCATGCCCCTAGCAGTGTACAAATCTCTTGGGATTACCCCCACACCTTCAATCTAAGAAAAATGACTTAATTGGACAAAACCAAGGTTAATATAGTGGGAGAAATGAATCTGATCCCAATGCAAACTGATGTAGATCCAAGGGTACAGCAAGTCATTGACATTCAGGTGGGAGACATCCCTGAACCTATGGGATTATCCTTGGGTGAGACTTCACTAGAACGCTAAATGGATATGATGTAACGGACCACTATCACATGTGGTTGCCATGGAAAGGGCTACCAAATCATATTTGTATAGATCATGAGCCTTGTATGAAGTTCATGATTACCAAGTACAACAACACCAACGAGGTGGTGTTTTTCGAGACCGAGCTAGGAACTACTCTCCTGTCACATATCAAGAAGAATTGGAAGATTCAGGAGAAGGGATGGTTGCAGAAGTCTTTGTGGTACAATGTATCCCTCCAATCAATTTAGCCCATACATCTCAAAGCACCAAAATGCTAATAGAACCTGATGAGGAGGAGTTTCCTGAAAATGGAACTTTAGGATTACTGGATGGATTTTGAGACTTTATGGAACAATGCATACAAAATCAGCTTAGCTTGGGTGCAAGAATGAATTTCCAAGAGCTCCTGCTGCCTAATTGGTGTAGGGTACACAACGCTGCCCATTTTGAGTTTGAGTGTTGTTTATGCCAAATAGCAGTTGAATATATCAAAGGGCAGGCTGGCCCCAAAGAAGAATTGTCGATGGAGCAGCCTGTTGTAGACTTCACTCAGTCAACACCTACCCAAAAAACCTCTAATGCAAGTGTGAAACCAAAGGAGAGGTCGCGCCTCATTGGCCCTGAAGTTAGGGACTCACCTAAGTTTTGGACTCTACGTTTTGATGGGTCCAAATCCAAACAAGGAGTCAGTGTTGGGTTTGAGCTTATCATCCCTACAGGTAAGACCTACTTTGCAACTCATAGACTTCAATTTTATTGTACCAATAATGTAGTGGAATATGAATTTTTGGTCCATGGTCTCTTAATGGCTTTGAGAAAGAATGTTAAAATGCTACAAGTTTTTGGTGATTCTAAGCTAGTGGTCAAACAAGTCAGAAAATTGTACTCATGCCATGACAGAAGGTTGGAAAACTATAGGCATAGAGTCTGGGATCTTTTAGAAAGTCTAGATGCATTTAATATACAGTTGATCCCATGTTCTCAGAACCATATAGTTGATGCTTTGGCTCAAGCAGCTAGCACTTTGCAACCCTTGTCCCTATCTAGCCTCAAGAAATTTACTATGGAGTTGAACTCTACCCCATCTGTCCTGGATAATGTCACTCACTTCCAAGTATTCAATGATGATAAACATATCCTAGAATTCATCACCAATTCTGATGTGTTTGTTGCCCAAATCATTGATGAAGCTAATCCAAAAGAAGTTGAATTAGATATAGAAGGGGTCATCGACCTCAAAACCAATACTATCCCCAGAGGTATGGTTTAGCTTGAGTGCATATTTGACTTGGATTAGATTGGAGATCAGGACCAGCAAGCAAAGAAAGAGTCCATAAATAACTAATGTGACGTCCACAACCTCGGAACAGCTGAGGAAATCAAAAATGTTTTTATTGGAAAAGTATGCACTGTAGAAGAAAATAAAGGAATTGTTGATGCTTTGTGAAAGTATCACGATGTGGTGGCATGGAGTTATGAAGACTTGAAGACTTATGACACTTCCATCATCATGCATACCATTCCTCTCAAGCCAGATGTACAGCCATTCTGCCAACGACAGTGCCCTATCAACACCTTACTGGAGCCAATCATTTGCAAAGAGGTGCAGAAATTACTTTCATTCAGAATCATCTTTCCCATCAGGAACTCCACATGGGTGGTTAATTTTGTTTTGGTTAAAAAAAATAATGGAGAAATCATATTGTGTGTGGACTTCTGTAATCTGAACAGAGCCTCAAAGAAAGACAATTATCCAATGCCTTCATTGGATCAAGTGTTGCAGATCGTCAATGGTTCATAGATGATGTCCTTTCTTGATAGATATTTTTGATATAACCAAGTCATGGTGTAGTACAAATATTTCCACAAGACAACATTCACCACCAAGTGGGACACATTTGCATATAGAAGAATGTCATTTAGGCTCATCAACATCGGTGCCACATTTCAACACACCATGGACATAGCTTTTAAGGACTTGATTGGAAAGTGTATAATCATCTACATGGATGATTTGGCTATGTTCTCAAAGAGGTGAAGTGACCATGTCTTTTATTTGTGCAAACTCTTCCAGAGGTGCAAGGAATTTGGAGTTTCCCTTAATTCGAAGAAGTGTATCTTTGGATTCACTAAAGGGAAATTGCTTGGGCATGTTATCTCAGAACAAGGAATCTCCATTGACCCCGAGCACATCCAATCCTTGTTGAAGATTCAGTTGCTAGGAAGCAAGAAAGAACTTAAATCTTTCTTCAGAAAGATCAACTTCATGAGAAAGTTCATCACAGGTTTTGTTGAGATCGTCAAGAAACTTAATGCCATGTTGAAACAAGATGCTAAGGTTGAGTGGACTCCTGAAGTAAGACAAGCCTTCAAATAAATCAAGAAAGAAATTGCTCAGGCACTAGTGCTAGTCAGCCTAGATTACCTAAAGTCATTCTACATTTACTCATTTGCTTCATATCACTCATGTGCCAGCATTTTAACCCAAAAGGATAACGAACGGAATGAGCACCCAATTGCCTTTATGAGTTCTCCCTTGAAAGATGATGAACTAAGGTACCACAATGTGGAAAAGCAGGCATACACTCTCGTCAGAGGGGTTAAGAAGTTCAGATATTATATCTTGCACAATAAGGTGTTTTCCATTGTCCCTGACCCAGTAGTGAAGACATTGCTAATGCAAAATGAGTTGGGAGAGCAAAGAGTCAGGTGGGTTACTTTGTTGTAGGAATACGACATGGAAATTCAACCAATGAAGTTAGTACGAGGGCAGGCACTCACTCAAACGATAGTAGAAATAGTCGTTGAAGCAGGACCTGAGTTCATGGTTCAGCAATATCAACTTGAAGACATTTCCCCAAGGGAATGGTACGATGACATAGTCTACTACTTGTTGAACCACAAGTGCCCACCCAGCTTGAAAGGAGCTCAAAATTGTTCCTTCAAACTGAAAAATTAGCAGCTATATGTTGTAGGGATCCATACTGTATAAGTGGAATCACGAAGGTGTCTATCTGAGATGCCTCGGGAAAGAAGAAGTTGACCGGGTCTTGAAATAATTTCATGACAAGTTTGGCAATGGTCATGGATCTGGTCCTTCCACCACACATCAAATCTTATGATCAGGATACTATTGGCCAACACTCTTCAAGGATGCTCATAATCATGTTCGTGTGTGCCACATATGCCAAACCACCACAACCAGAGAGAAGAACGTTGTTGTCCTGTTGCAACCAGTTTTGGAGGTGAGACTGTTCATGCAATGGGGTCTTGATTTCATTGGTTTGGTAAGCCCACCATTATCTGCAAGACACAAGTATATTCTAACTACTTTTATTACTGCACTAGATGGGCATAAGCCATTGCATGTAAGTAATGCACAACAGAGGTAGTTATAAATTTTTTTGAAAGTTTCATTTTAAAACATTTTGGTTGCCCTTATGCATTAGTATGTGATAATGGCCTAGCCTTCTCCTCACTCAAATTTTCCAGTTGGGCCTTTGATTACAGAATTTCCCTCAAATTCTCGTCCAATTATTACCCCCAGGGCAATGGCCTGGTAGAATCCACAAACAAGAATGATTACTGTGATTAAAAAACTGCTTGACAGGAATCCCAAGGACTGGCATATCCAACTCCATTTTTCCCTTTGGGTAGATCGCACACACCATAAGGTTGCCCTTGGAGATTCCCCATTTCACCTTGTCTACGACTTAGAGCCTATATTCCCAATCCACTTAAAAATCCCCACCCTTTAGTTCATCAATGACTTTTATGGAGGGGATCATAGAGAAGCTCACTTGGCTGAGCTGCTCAACTTAGAAGAAGTACGAGATCGAGCAATAGAAAAATTTTCCAAATATCAAGGTGTAGTCAAGAGATGGTTCGACCGTCGAGCCAAGATTTGTTAGAAACCAAGATCAAATTTGCAAGTTACCAAAGTATCCTTCCACAGAAGAGAAAAACAGAAAAAGCAAAGATTTGCAAAAGATGTGCAAATTGATATATTTGAAGTACAAAATATTACAAGAGATAATTTGCTTTATAAAAGAAAAGATGCATAAACCTAATCTTATCTTGAGCAACAAGATAGCTCAACAAGATAAAGATAAGAACCTATAACTTAGGAATTAAATATGCCTAAGTAAACTTATGCTAATGTGTAATTAAAAATTAATTACACCAACACCCCCCATAAGTTGACTCAACCAAGGATCTCGTTCTCTTAGTTCACTCTTGGATGCTCGTCCCCTGGTCTACGAAACTAGATATTCTAGTTTTTGAGTGATTATTTATCCTTAGAATGCTCAGGAGTGTTCTCCAGTAGAGTCACCATTTGTTGTGCCTTCAGCACACACTCCTCGTTCGGAACGGGGACCCTCTCTTTCCTTCGCCTCGCCGAGTCATTTTTTTGTCGTCTCATTTTGTGTGCCCCTTGTTTTGGTGTTAAAAATGGTTAGTGAGTCCCAAAGAGTTCATCTTGATTCGACCATGTTTCACCCCCTCAAATTTTCAAATTCCTAAGCCTTTGCAGAAGTCCCTTGGCAGTTTGTCTTTGCTTTTCAAAACTGGCATCCCTATAGCCCTGCAGGTCCGCCCATGCGGGCCACCCCATGCGAATTTCCCTAATGTCTTCGTTGTTTCAAATGGCTGACAGACCATGTCCTTCTGTAGCCCAGGACCCACCTCTCTGGTTGTTGTTCCATCACGTTTCCAATGGCTAAGTCCCATCTACCATCCATCCCGCAAACTTCGTCTCTCCCGCAGTCGCTTTTAAAATTAGATCATTTACCAAATCTCTGACCCATCATACCTACATTAATTAGGGGAATTGAATGCACTTAAGTCTATAAATAGCTGACAATGAAAGGTCATTTTCACCTATCAATTTGATCAGAGCGAATCAGAACGAATAAAAGCTACCCTGCAATCATCGTTGTCGCACCCACCAAGACCATATGTCGATCCATCATTACTATTCACTGTGAGTTCATTCATCTTTGTCAGATTTTTTAGGTCAGTTCTCTACCGCATGTCTTCTTTTAAGTTTTCCTTCATTTCATCAAAAATTGTTAAAATCTCTAAGGAAAGCTTTAAATCTAGTAAAAATTAACCATGGTGAACAAAACCCACAAAGTAAATATTTAATAAACCTTGAAAATCCCCCATAGATGGCTCGAAGAAATTCAACTTCCTATGGTCATTCTTAAGACAGGGAAATCATTCCTTGCAGGTGTGCAAGCACAACTCCGTTATTGTTAATTCTTTAGAAAATGTTAAGACACAAAACGGCTTTCATCATCATAGGGCCCGCCCTCACGAGAATCCCCTCCATTCTGGTTGTTTCAAACTTAGTTAAAATCCATGAATGAAAGCCAGGATCCACTACCCCTTTCGGGTCTACATCCACAAAACTTCTTGTTGTGAGATGCTCCTCAACGTTCGCCATTTCCAATGGCTATATAACCTCATCCTTCTGGCTTGCGGGTTCCACTTGAACAGTTACCCATTGAACTTAAAGTTGTCAAAATCCTAAGGTGCAAGTGCATCACGGGTCTTGGATCACAGACTTCCATTTGCGGGACTCCGTCTCGACTCCGTCGTTCCTAACAACTATAGATGCCTGCCTTTCTGTACCTCAGAGCCCGACCTCCCCATTGTCACCTTGTCCTCTAAGCTACGAGGTAACTAAGTGACCCCTTTACGAACTCCATCACACAGACATCTGTTTGCGGGTTTCCATGGGTGATTCACTGCAACAAACATCCTTTGACTATCGTCCATCTGCATTGTGGGTCCCACACCCATCGAGACCACCCGAGCTCAATGAAATGAAATTATTAAGTGCCAAATCACCCTTCTGCAGACCGTTCCTTGTAGGTTTCTATCATCAGGATTTCATGCTAGTTTTGTCGTATTCAAGCAGAATGATGCCTCTGTCGGCCCGAGTTGCGGGGCCCGATCCCTCCAAAACTACCTAACGAATAATGAGTGAAGAGTGTCGCCTATGGCTTCTGTAAATCTGGTCCTGCGGGTTTCCCCTACCAGACTGTTGTCCAACTTTTTTCATCATGAACGGCTATTACATGCCATCCACCCGCACTTGTTGACCCACAATAGACTTAAATGTTAAATCAACCTGACCAACATCCTCCAAACCTACAGGGCCCGCAGGGTGGAATGTTGCCTATGGATTTATGTCCTAACAGTGCCGCTCTCTGCAGAAGACTATCAAATGGCTAAGAGACTCACTGCCTCTGCCTACTCTGAACCTGCACGACCCAAAGATGATCTTAATGACTTCTAACCTAGAAACTAACTTCGACCCACATGATAGAATGGCCTATTCTACTTGGTGGACCCCACAATTTTTCCAAATCCTAGGGCGGGTGGAACCTTGCAGGCTGCCCTACCCTATTTTCCCTTTAGAACGGCTATCAACCTAGGGAAGTCTGCACCCCTAGGCCCGCATGGCCATAACTTCCCCAAACAAGCTACTAATGATGATCTGAAAGGAATGTAAGGATCTTTTAATGTTGATTTACCTAATCTAATGTTGTTTTTTAGGGTTTTGGCTAAGGCTCTTTGTATTTTAATGCTTGAATACGTTGATGGCCTTCTTGCTTGCAAAATATATGGAACTAGGTGCAGGGCCTTCCTAGGGGGCCATGGAGAAGGAGAAAGTAAAAAGAGCACCAAAGGTCCCCAAGGGTAAAGAGGATAAAGACCAAATGAAGTACAAGTTCCAGGGGGAGCCCATTAACTCCAGAGTCACCACAATATGGAAAGAGATCTTCGACACAAACTTGGGGCACATAGACATTGATGAATTCAAGTAGAGGGTCAAGATCAACCTGACCATAGAGAATGCGAGAAGAATTAGAAAGAGTGGACTTGCAAAATTTTTCGAGTTCCCTCCTTCCCTTGTAGCCTCGAAATTGGTTGTGGCTTGCAGAGAATCCTATCAAGAGGAAACTAGAACAAATGTAGACTGAGATGGAAACATATTGGTAGACTTGTCCACTAAGTCAGTGGGGCAGGCTTTCCATATTCCCACTTTTGATGACATGGAAGAGGCCACAATTAAAGATGGTAAGGCCACCTGGGATGAAGATCCCCTCAAATGCAAGAGGTTGATTAACCAATACTAGTTAAAAGATAAGAAGGGCAGTGCTCGAGGAGCTCTTTCGAAGTGACTTCTTTGAAGATTATCATGATCTGGTAACATTGTTGAGTAGGGTCATGGGTCTCCCCACTGCACCCTACTTTCAAGAATGGATGTGGTACTAAATAGAAGAGATCCTTCGGGGGAAGACCAAGTTTTATTGGGTAGAAACAATCAACAATTGCCTACATGAGCAATTTGTGGTAGTCAAGAAGACCTCCGAGTTCTACATGACATCTTATCTTGTCTACCTACTGGAAGATAAGATACGATACAAAGGTCCATTTGTAGCTCTTGATGAGGAACCAAGACAGGTGCTAAAGGTCTATGATAGGTATCCTCAACTCCAGTACTAGAACTTTAAGAAAAACTATTGCATTGTTAACGATGCCTTCATTGACCATATCATCAGGGTACTTGGAGGTGACTTCAAGAGACAGGTCTCTCACAGTGCCAATGCTTTCATCCACCAGTATGGGTCCCTATTCATCCAATTCTCAAAATTCACCTAGATCCAAACTAAGGGATTCTCAAATAAACGTTATAAGCTGCCCTGATATCTTAACGACTAGATGATATTGTTGGAGGTATCAAGATAGCTGCAATGCGCTCACTCAATCTTGAGCGGAAAGCATAGAGCAAGGATCCCTTATCCCCTCTCCTTCAGTCAATACCAATACTCCCCGCATCTATATGTGCATATTATTCAGAGAAGGAGCTAGCAGAATATAATTTGGAGATGCACACTACCCGAGAATGAATGGACCCCAATGGAAAACTCATAAAAGAAGTTGGGATTGAGTACTCTCACGTGCACAATGTGGAGGACTTATGGGCTAACTGTAAGGATGATAAAGAAGTGTGAATGACGCACTAAATATGCATGACTGTGTATTTTGTGAAGATTGTTAAACTATTTCTTGTGCCCGTCCAAGTGGTCGAAGAAGAGGATACAGTACTAGATCCCTGGTTTGAAGTAGTTACTAACTTGCCACTCCCTATGATAGATTTGGACGAGGAAGAGGTTAGCAACCTTGATCTTTTAATGAAACCAGTGGAGGCAAGAACAAGAGAATGGATTGAGGGGTAGATTGCCCCACTAAAGCAAAGAGGAGTCCCTCTTACATACAGTGAGCTCGCAGAAGAAACAAAGGGTTGCAACTAAGAGTGGAGCAGAAGGGACAACTACTGATATTGTTGCTACTACTGGGGAAAATTCATCATTCCCACCCAATACCCACTCTAGGAAGAGAAAGGAGGTGGTTGAACGGCAGCCAAAAACACAAATTCTACTCAAGAAAAGCCTCAAAGGGTGAACCCTCCAAGAAATAGAAGAAATCAGTAGGATTTGAGGAACTACAATCCATACAGGAAGATCCACTCCATGAGGGAGAGGAAACTGAAATAGAGGCTAAGCAGCCAAAATCTCCACCTACTGCCTCTACTCTTGTTGCCACCGTTATCACCCCTTTGCCTGTTTCCCAGCTAATGGTAGCCTCATCTCTGCCCGCAGTGGACCTATCAATCCAGCTTTCCTCCACTCCACCGACGAGACCGATAATGTTGATAAATTCTTCTTCCGCAAAACCTCTCCACCCTCTTCCACTTCTACTAGACTCTCTCTAACAACAACTACCACTACAATAACTACTCTTTCCCTCTCAAAAGCGCTTGCAAGAAATCTATGAAATGCACCAACGGAGCTCTCTAGGATACTTTCAAACCCTACTGTGCAAACCCTCATAGCATAAGTTGATGCTAACCTCCCTACTCCTCCAATGCCTCCTTTTCCCAAGCCTCCAAGGATGAAAGCCGCAATGCCGATATTTGAGGAATTGGAAAGGTAAACACAAGAGACGGAAATAGCCAAGGCTATAGAAGAAGAGGCTGATGAGTATCATGAACATCCAAAGCATCAGCAGTTAATAATAGATGAAGTGTTCCACAAAGGAGAAGAGACCAGGTCTTTTGAAGAAGGTGACGAGGATGAAGGTACCAAGTATATCGCAGAGACCTTCAATCCAGACGTAGAAGAGGAATTGGCCCAGCACCTCAAGAATGTTGGAGAAGAGGTTGAGAGGTCGCCATTCAAAGAAGAGAAGGATGCATATGACAAGATGGAGGATGATACTGAACCTCCTACAAGGTAATAGGACAAAAGCCTCGAGCAAGATAAAGAGATGCCTTCCTTCAATGAACAAGAGAAAGAAGAAGAAAGGGAAAACAAAGAGAAATATAAGCCTGAGAAGGAGGCTAAAGCAAGAAGAGGTCACGAGATAGAGTCTCATAGGGAAGAAGAACATCCTGAGGAACATAAACATGAGGCTGAAGAAGAGGAAAAAACCTATAAAGGAGAGGACAGCCCCAAGAAATGCACACCCGCCAAGTGCCCGATCAAAGACACAGTGTTCATCTGGGACTCTAATGAAGAAGAAGAAGACACAAGGATGGAGCAAGAAGCTCCAGGTGATAAAGAGATTGAAGTCGGGAAGGACAAAGAAGAAGGTGATCATGAATCACCCAAGGAAGAGTCTCAGATGCCCAAGTGGTTAGAAAATCAATTAGAGAAGAAGACTCTAACTCCCAGAGATCCCAAGGAAAGACTTGAGGCTATCTTAGCTCGAGTACAAGTCAACACAAAGAAGAAGAAGCCTAAGGTCAAGTCCCAATTGACCATGGATGCCTCTGGATCGACGACGATGTAGGTAGCCATGCCCATGGTTGGAGAAGGAGTAAGTTATAATGTCTCCACCATCAACTTGGGGACAGCCACCAGAGAACAAAAAATAGATATCCAAGATTTTTTTTCCACGGTGGTACATAAAATGCACAAGGACAAGATCTCCAAGGAGGAAGTGAAGGCACAAGTAGTTGACTTAATAGCATATATCCAACAATGGTAATCAGTGGAGGAGCTCCCCACCACATCCTTTGCACCACCACAATTGTTGTCCAAAGAGCACATTGATAAACTAGAGAAAAGGTAGAATTGGACAAAAACAACAGAGGATTGGTTCTGACAGGTTCTTTATGCTAGAAACATTGGTCTCAATCTTGTTGTCAAGACAACAAATAATTTCTTAGAAGTACAAAGATACCTTGAGGGCATGAGGAAGTTTTGCACTGACTTCCTAAAGGTATACGGGTCCATCTATCCTAAAATTGAGGCCATCCTCAAGTTGCCTCAGAAAACATGGGAAAAGGAGCTTGCACTGATAGAGGGCGATCGTTGGCTGGTGGATATGTGGAAGTTGGACTTCGATCATAGAAAAGAGATACTGGAGCAAGTTCTCTAGAAGGTGGAACCTGACATTGATTGGGCCAAAGACATTAGGGTAGACTGTATTCAGTATTTTAAATTAATGATAGGTTATGATATGCCCGCCGTCGAGATTGATCCGAAAAAGATAAAGCCTTATTTCCATAAGAAGATGGAAGATGGGATGTCAGATGAGCTTACCACATATTTTATGAGTTTTCCTGCTTGGGTTTTCACCCAATCTAAACAAGTTAGGGACAACACGGCTAAGTATGATGGAGATTGGAATACACTCACAGGCCAATCCAAGCAATGGAACTACCAAGTGCTCCAATCTAATATAATGGAGATTGATAAGATCCAGACATTAATCAGCAAGTTCATGGAGTATGTTGCTTTGAAGAAGAAAGAGGGAAACCCAGTCATTTATGAAAATCTCCTCACAAAATAGCTGCAGCAAAGGAAATCAGCAAAAGACAAATTTGCTACAATGTTGTCATATAAGGACAAAATAGGGAAAAGACAAAGATGTAATTTTAAATTGTAATATATTTTGGGGTAGGTGAAACCCTAGTTTGTAGTGAATCTTGGACACACAATGCAAATCAATCTTGGCAATTCATTTTACTTATTAAACACTATAAATACGGGGTCTCCTCTCATTTTCAAGAGAGTTAAATTGTTGTAAAGGCATGCTGCAGAAATTTTAATAGGTCATTGGATTTTGGTGGACTTTTGAGTTTCTATTGCATGTTACATGGTTCATCTCCCATAGTTAGTTGATTTAGATAGATTTACTTTGTTGTTCTCCATGTTTTAGATTACTTCGATAGATTATTTAATGTTGTTCAATGGTTGTGTAGATTTTTGTTGTGTTGATGCCTTTCTTGTCTATGTTTTTTGTTGTTTACTAATGGTAGATAGCTGTGTAATGTTATTTTGGGCATAAACTAAAAGCCGCTCCAAAATTCTATCTTTTATTCATGCATGTTTATGGTGAATGAATGGTTAAATATTTGCAATCCTTAGAAGCTTTCACAAGTTTCATGATACTATGAGTTAATCTAGTTAAGTGAAATCCTGTTTTAAGGAAGTTGTCCATAGCATAACCCTCCATGATCATTGTTCATTGTTAGTTTCAGATCCAGGAACCTCTTCTCTTCCTTGCCCCTTTTCCTTTTTTTTTTTAATAAGTAGCCTATGCTAAGGTTCATTGCATATTGTAAAGCCAAATCTTAAGATAAAATAGGATTTTAAGATTGTTGTTTGAACCTGCAATAGATTGCACATTAACTTCCCATCTCAGGAACTCCATTTTAAGATTTTCCTTGTTTCAAGAGAGGTGAAGCACCTATGCATTACCTGTGTTGAGAAGTGCATAAAACACCCATCAACAAACCCCAAAAAGTTTATAATGGGAAAGTCATTCTAGGTCTATAGGCTCCCATTGTACTAACCATACCAAATTTATACCTCTTGATAACTTTGATAAGGCACCACAGAAATGGTCACAAGGCTAAAAGACTACATTATGCTAGGCACTCATGAAAAAGGCTCCACTAGCAAGCAAGTTATGTTATGCTTGGTGGCCCTAAAAAAATGTTGTACATGCAATAGGATATGATATTCAAAGGGTTTTTTTTTACTTCATGAAAGGTCTCACCTTAGGGAACATCGTTCCTAATGTCTTCAAGAGAGGACTAGTTGAGGATAAAGGATTCACAGCTTAGGGAATGTTATTCATAGCATTACCACTAAGAGGAATGTCATATGCCAAGAAAGGTCATGCTCTTGAAGGAACATCAAACCCAATTTCACCACCAAGAAGATACATCATGTGAAGTAATAAGACCACACTTTGAAGCAAACAATGAGTGGGGATGCGTATTCCCCCACTTTAAAGAAATTGCTAAACACTAGGTTATGAGCAATTCCTTTAAAGTAGAATACAATAAATGCAAATACATGAGACCTTTATTTGGAAAGCCCTATATAAAACTTGTGTTTCCAAGATAGAGCTATGTCATGAAAAGGAGGGTTTCCCCCCATATGTAATCCTAAGATAACACATAAGGGATCTGATGCATAGTAGGGTTTGGATAACTTGAACACAACTCAAATAATTAAACTTTGCAATCTTAGACCTTAGCTTGGTGGGTTTCCTTCACAATCCTTCAATTCCTCTAGTAGTACTTCAAATAGGGGTTTTCCAACATAACTCTTAAGGCATACCTAACATCCAAAATATGAAAACCTTTACAAATACCCTAATGGAGTTTCTAAAATACTAAGGAATTTTCTCATTCCCCATGGGGTTAATCTGTATTTTAAACCCTTATCCCCATGAGTGAGTAGGGTTTTTCTTGCAAAGGTATGCAAATGTTATAATCATGCGTTAACCTTCTCTACTAGACTTTGGTCCCATAAGTCATCTCTTGAGCAGCATTACACATTGGTTTACTAGCCCCTTTGGTCTAAGGCACCGGTCACCTTATTATCCCATTGGCTTTAGCTTTTCCCTAAGTCAGGTCTTAAATTTTTCCCCAGTGACTTAAGCTTAAGTCATTCACCCTCAAAGGTCATATCACTGTTGACCTAACCGAGGCCTTTTATTAAATGCTAACATTTTATGGTGTGCAGGTTTTGAGATTCAAGGATCCAAGATGAGATCCTAGTCGTGCCCTACCAGCTCGCAAGCGGTAAGTGTCTGCAGGTTAAAAGCAGTGAGGTTGGTGAAACATGGATGTGTGTCCTTGTACAATCATGGGGCGCAGTCCCCACTACCACACCCATCGTTTGACGCATTCAACAAAAGGCTGAGATCAAATCTTGGGAACGATATCACTGTTCCCCGTTGGTTCACTAGGAGAAAGTGAATGCCAATTAAGACTAGCAAGATCAGCAAGATCTCGACATCTGGCCCAATCTATTCAGTTTGTGAAATGGGTGGAGCCCGCCGTTAGAGAGACTATCATCCGAGATGGATGAACATCATTGGTCGAGGACACATCAGCGAAGCACTGCTGGAATTCAAAGATGGTCAACCTAATTCTAGCCACTCGATTCACCATCTAGGTAGAAGATCAATGGCCTATATTCAAAGCTGATAAATGGTACATGATATCCATTTTTACTCTACAACTAGTGTGCATTAATGGCCAGATTTCTGCAGGAGTGATCAAATTGGTCTTTGTGTTTGTGAATATTTAATTGTAGGCAATCATGAAGTGCAATCTGTAGACTTCCATGCACTTGAAAATTAAGCGGCGCCAATATGCATGCTAGCAAATTTCCCACTTTGCGCATGTGATTTTTCTCATTTAATATTGGTAATCGATAACATCATCTCACCTAATAAATAGAAGTGAATGAGTTCCTATTCTAATCATAGCAACTAAGTGTCCAAGTCTTCAAACTGTTGCAGAGAAAGAAGATTGAGAGTGTGTTTCTTAGCTACAAAATGACCAAGTCTGGTTCCACATTGATCCCAATATGAAGGTATTCATCGTTCTGGTTCCAAAAGCCCTACGATGAAGACCCAGGATAGGAACAGAGCATTCACAGGGATGTCGAGGAAAGGGAGTCTTCGCCAGTGATTATCAAATGCGGCCACCAAGTGAAAAACCTTGCTAGAAGCTTGATGGAAGCAGAAACAAAGCAAGAAGAAGTTTTCAGGCCTTCCAACAGAACTCGGCGAAAGCTTCGATATGGTCGTGGTTCATTTGGTTGACAAAACTCTCCTATCAATCTTACCAATAGGCCATTAGAAACTAATATGGAGACTGACTCCAATTATTGTCAGTATATAGCGACTATGGGTTGAGCTATGTCACCTAGAGTGGAGGTAATGTCTATCCCTCCTCTGGCTATTAAGACTCTAAGTGGGAGAGATGTTGCTTTGATGACTGAAGAGAAGATCAAAGAAGGGGCAAAATTATCATCTCCAATCCTTGTTGTTACTCGGAGTGGCTGTGTGTATCGAGGCGTGTGTGTTGCTAACAAAAGGTCTTTTGGTGTGTGAGATGAAGGTGGTGGGTGGTAAATTTTTGTGTGGGTAAATGATTTATGGGTTGTCATTTTCTCTTCTTGCATGTGTGCCACAATTTTGGGTTTTGAGGGGTGACTGTATACCCTCATGGCAATATGGGTATTGGCATCAGAGAAGGTTTCTGGTGGCACTTTATTTTCTCCTCATGGCGGTTTTGGTAATTCTAGTTTTCCCCATGCTCGATGTAACCATCATGTGGGATTTTGAAATGAAATTGAAATTGTAACATGAAATGAAATTTTGTATCAAAATTACATTTGAGTCAGTGGATTGTTTGCTCCCTTGTCTTATAAAAGGGAATTCAAGGCTCATTTGCGGAGAGATGAAAATTTTAGTCAAGTTTTGAGTTGGGTACATATTTGGGTAGAACATTAGGTATAGAAAATAATGAATGGAGCAGATAGCTTATTTTGAGTTTTGAAGAACATATCCAATTATCTTAAATTGTTTTACAAAAATCACCGATAAATATAAGAAAACGTATAATTATGATGCATATACTCTCCTAGTGTAAATCTCTATGAATTTTGAATGAAAAATAAATGGTGTTTATGTTCATCTTCGAACATTTGTTTGAATCTATTTCTCTATTTCTACTTTGATTCAAGTAATCAATTAAAATGCTTGAATGGGGTCATAAATTTGTAGTCATTTGCAAAGGATTTGATAAGTAGTTGTGTATTAGAGAGAGTGAGCTCCATGATGCAAAGTTATTGTGGGAGTAGTCTATATTATTAGATTTTAAAGTCATTTATGTGCTACTGGTCTGTTTATGTGACTCCAATACCCAATGTAATAAGGCACTGGTCTATTTTCAAAGATTCACCTAAAGGGCTAATCAAATGTCTATCCAATAACCAACTTGATGTCAAAATTCAAACTCACTTTGAAATTCATTAATCTTAACGCATGTATGTGTCAATTATTATGTAGAATTCCTTTGTTTTGATGAATGGGTAAGAAATTTACTTAGAGATAATCCAATCTTGTAGTAATTGTTGCATAATTATCCTTCACTCAAACTGATCTATGAAAATGATGTGTTCTATAAATCATATTCCCAAATGAACACAATAGGAACACCCTCCTTGGTCCCACAAAGCCTAAAGTGCAGAAGATCTCAGTCTTTGGTTGAATCTTGTTAGTTGGCTAGTCATTTTAGGGATCTTGAATATAGGAATTGGCTATCCCTTCGAGATTCCTTAAGTTAATTGGAAAACACCAACATACCCTTTATGCCACTTGACAACATATCCAACTTGCAAATGGGGTTACTTTGTAATGAAGCCCTCAATTTTGGACTGCTAACACTTAAATTAAGCCTAATTAGGCTTGAACAAGGTAACAATGGGGTTTTCAATCTCCAAGCTTCAAATCTTCATTCCAAGGCTTAAAAAATTTCATGTGAGGTCTGAATAACCAATTCCCAATCATTGGAACAATTTTCCAATAGCCTTTTCATAAAACCCTAAGTCTACTTCACTCCTAAGCCTAATACATGATATTACGCTAGGGAATCACTTTGTTTGCCTCAAACTCCATCCCCTACTCCTGCAACATTTAAAAACACAAAATATACCCTAACTACATCCATTCCATTGATTATGAGGCCTTTTCATCGATGGAATGGGCCAAAAACTATGTTATTCAATCAAAACTCACCTTAAAATTAGGGTTTTAGCTATTTACAAAAAAAATGCTCTAACTCACTCCAAACTTGATGAAAATGGATGAAATCAAAAGCAACAGATGGTAGATTCATTCCATTATTAATCCCAATGAAATTTAGATCATTTCCAGGCTGTACGAGCCATACTAATCTATGTACCAGCAAGAAATAACTTGAAAATGCATAAAATAGAGTATTATTATTGCTCAACACCAGAACCTCTTCTTGACCTCAACAAGGCTTATTTAAAAATTTTCAAACAAAAACCAACCGTTCCCAACTATTTTTCAAATCCCAATGGTTCAACTTCCCTTTTAGACACAAAATGCAAAAAATTGCTTGTGCAACTTTTGCAAAATTGACATCTTTTCACTAAACTAACCCCACATGACTCAAACTGACACAAAACATGATGAATGGTTTTAAAATACCTTATTACAAAAAAAATTACTTAACAACACCAAAATACTAACACTTCGCAACTTTTTACATGAATACCTAGGTGCCCTGCACCATACTCCTAGGGGAAAAAAATCTTAAGTTTCACTTAAGAGAAAATATGCAATTGTAGCACCATGCTTTTTGATGTCCTCCTCAGTCATCCAAGTGGAATCCTCCATAGGAAGGCCTTTCCACTTGACTAAGTACTAATAGTACACCTTGTTCCTTGTTCTTTTGGCTTCTTTGGTATCCAAAATACATTCAAGCTTCAAAGGTTGACTTGGTGGAAAATCTCTGATTCATTATTCATCTGAATGTGCTAATGAACCTACACTCTCACCTACAATCACATCCCATTTATAAGGCTAAAGGTTAGAAACATTAAAAATAGGATAAATGGCAACATTTAGAGGTAGTTCTATTTCATAGGCATTTTCTCAAAACTTGTGGACCACTTTGCATGGCCCTATCTTCTTCATGTGGAGCTTTGAATACTGTCCTCTAGGGAACCTATTCTTCTCCAAATGAGCCAAGACTAGATCTCCAACTTTGAAGTGAACTTCTCTCCTTTTCTTATCATCATTATGCTTTTATGTGTCCACACTCTTGGAGATTATCTTTGACCTGTTGGTGTATTTCTTGCATGGCTACTACAAACTCCTCACCCTCAACACTCCTCCTCTCCATTCCACTCACATATCTCAGTTCAAACGCCCCTCTAGGCTGCAATCCATACACAATCTCAAAAGGGATTTTACTAACACTTATGTTCATAGAATCATTAGATATGCAAACATAGCTTGGGGTAGGATCAGATCCCATTGTGTTGAGTGTTTTTTTTTCAAGCATCTAAGGAGGTTTCCAAGGATCCTATTCACTACTTTAGTCTTCCCATCAATTTGGGGGTGATAGGAAAAGCTACAAGTCAAATTTGTGCCTAGCTTCTTCCATAGGGTTCTCCAAAAGTGACCCACAAATTTATTGTCCCTGTCTAAAACAATGGTCAAAGGTAATCCATGAATTTTGACCACCTCCTTGAAGAAAAACCCTGCAATGTATGAGGCATCATTGGTACTCTTACATGGTATAAAGTGTGCCATCTTACTAAATTGGTCCACCACAACAAACATTGAATCAAAGCCTCTTTGGATTCTAGGAAACCCCATCACAAAATCCATGCTTATGGACTCCCAAGGTCTATTTGGGATTGGAAATGGTTGATATAGACCCACATTAGTACTACAACCTTTGGACCTTTGACAAACAACACATTTTCTACAAATTTTCTCACATCGCTTTGCATCTTTGGCCAATAATAGTGCCTTCTTACCTATTCCAAATTCTTTTCAACACCAAAGTGACATGCAAGGTTGCCACTGTGCTTTTCCTTAATCAAATTATCTCTCATAGAGAATTTGGGAATACAAAGTTGAGCCCCCTTAAATAGTAAACCTTCTTGAATCATAAAATTAGAATTATCTTCATGAAAAGTGTCATTGAATTGATTACAAGAAGCATAAATCTCTTTGATATCATCATCCTCTACATGAATACCTTTCAAAGCATCAATCCCTACACTTTGTAACTGAATTTTTTGGACCAACAATGTCCTCCTGCTCAATGCATTTGCCACCCTGTTTGACTACACCTTCTTATGCTTGATGGTGAAGGTGAAACTTTGTAGGTACTCCACCCATTTCACATGTCTATGGCTAAGTTTTTCCTAGTTGTTAAGAAATTGCAGAGCATGATTGTCAATAAAGACAATGAATTCTTTAGGAAGGAGATAGTGTCTCCACTTCTTCAATGACTACACCATAGCATACAACTCCAAATCATAAGATGAATATTTTTTCTTTTCCTCATTGAGTTTTTCACTAAAGAAGGAAAGAGGCCTGCCCTCTTGGCTCAAAACTGTCCCAATGGCATACCCACTAGCATCACATTCAATGGTGAAAACTTTGTTAAATTCAGGCAATGCTAAGATAGGTTGATGTGGTACACTTTATTTCAAATATTGGAAACTCTTTTCTACCTCTTCAGACCATACAAACTTCTTTCTTTTGTCTCCTTTTATTGTGTCAATGATTGTAGCACATATGTGACTAAAATTATTAACAAATTTTCTATAAAAACTAGCTAGGCCATGGAAACTTCTTACCTCACTTACTAATGTTGGTGTAGGCCATCTTAGGATAGCTTCCACCTTATTAGGATCCATCTTCAAAGAGCCCTTTAAGATTACAAATCCAAGATACACCAATTCGTCCTTCATAAATTCACATTTCTTCAGGTTTATCATCATCTTTTCTTCATTCAATCTTTTCAAAACCAAGTCTAAATGTTGCAAATGTTCTTTAGTTTTGCTAAAAACAAGAATATCATTCAAATAGACAACCACAAACTTACCAATGAAGGGTTTTAGGACTTCATTCATCAATCTCATAAAGGTACTTGGTGCATTTGAGAGTCCAAAAGGAATGACAAGCCATTCATACAACCCCTCATTTGTTTTGAAGGCAGTTTTCCACTCATCCCCCTCTCTAATTCTAATTTGATGGTAGCCACTCTTGAGGTCTATCTTAGAATCTAATAACATGCCCCTCCTAGACAATCCATTAATTCTTCCATTCTCAGTATGGGGAACCTATACCTTATGGTAATCTTGTTAATGGCCCTTGAGTCATTGCACATTCTCCAATCTCCTCCCTTCTTTGGTGCTAAAATGGTGGGGACAACACATGGGCTAAGACCCTCTCTTGTTATGCCCTTATCAAGCAACTCCTAGATTTGCTTCCTAATCTTTTCATTCTATTTTTGGGTCATCTTACATGCTGCTTTGTTAGGTAGATTTTCCTCTAGTATGAAGTCTATATGGTGGCCCACATCTCTTATTGGTGGTAAAGAGTTGGGGATTTCATCTACCACAATTTCCTTATACTTGTTCAACAATGCTTGGACCTCTCTAGGCACATCATTAACCTCTAATGTTGTCATCATAATTTTTGGTCTGATCACAATGGCAAAACCTTCTCCTCCTTCTTCCTTCATGGTTTTCAAAAAATCCTTTTCTCCTACCATCATTACACTAGACCCTACTTGTGTATCTAGGCCTTCATCTTGCAATGGCTTGAGAGGGAATGAGACCCCATCCTTTTCAAAAACATAAGTGTTCTTTTTCCCATCGTGTCTAGCCTTCCTATCATTTTCCAATGGTTAGCTATGTTGAGATTAAAAATGGATTCATCTAGAAACTCTGAGACGAGAGGGTTCTCAGAATAGATTGGTGCTTCTTCCAGTTGGTCTGCGATGACTTGGCCCTTAATTTCTTTCCTCTCCACATATTTGATGTCGTATTCTGACAATATCATCACCCATTTTTCCATTCTTCCTGTGAGCATTGCCTTTGATAGTAGATACTTGAGAGGGTCAATTTTGGCAATGAGTTTTATTTTATGTTCCAACATGTAATGTCTAAATTTTTTAGATGTAAACACTACTGTGATACATGCTTTCTTGATGAATGAATAGTTTAGCTCATGCCCAACCATTGTCCTGCTGATGTAATATATAGCCCTTTTTGTTCCATTTTCATCATGCTGAGCTAGGAGAGCTCCAAGGGTTGCTGCTATTGCTGACACGTATAGAATCAATGGTTTTCTTGGGATTGGTGACATTAAGACTGGTGGTGTTAGTAGGTATTCTTTGATTTTGTTGAATGCCTCTTCACACTTGGTATCCCATTTGTACGCTACTCCCTTGTGGAGTAGGTGAGAGTATGGGTTATGTTTGTCCACCAATTGTGCTATGAATCTTCGAATGGATTGGAGTCTGCCTTGGAGACCTCTCAGTTGCTTTAATGTTTTTGGTTCCTCCATCTCGAGGATTGCTTTTACTTTTGATGGATCCACCTCGATACCCCTCATTAACACTATATATCCTAGCAATTTTCCCAATTGTACGCCAAAGACGCACTTCTTTGGGTTTAGTCTGACCTTGTACTCCTCCAGTTTGTCAAAGATGGCACTTAGGGTTGCTATGTGATCTTTTCTTTTTCTGGATTTATCTAGAATGTCTTCAACATAGTCTTCGACTGTCTTATGAATCATGTCGTGGAATATCAATTTCATGGCTCGTTGATATGTTGCTCCTGCGTTCTTTAGGCCGAATGGCATCATGTTCCAGCAGTAAGTCCCCCATGGACAAGTGAAAGTTGTCTTATTTTGGTCCTCTTTAGCTATCATGATCTTATTGTACCCTGAGAATCCATCCATTAGTGACAACATCTCATGTCTCGCTATCATGTCTACTATCATGTCGATGTTGGGGAGCGGGAAGTTATCTTTTGGACATGCCTTGCTCAAATCTCTGAAGTCTGTGCAGATTCTGATATTTCTGCCAGGTTTTGAAATAGGTACCAAGTTTCACACCCATTCTAGATAATCGATTGGTCGGATGAATCTTGCGTCTAACAACTTTTTTAGCTCCATTTTGACTAATAGAGCGATCTGAGGGTGCATTTTTCGAAGCTTTTGTTTGACAGGATTTGCTTCTGGATAGACTGCTAAGTGGTGAACCACAGTTTCTGGATCAAGCCCTGGCATGTCAGCATAACTCCATGTGAATTTTATCTGTCTTTTCCTTAGGAATTCCACTAGGAGCTCTTGCTCTTCTGATAGTAGTGATTCTGTGTAGAATGTGATATGCGAGGTCTCCTCTATTCCTAGGTTGACCAGATTGCATTTTTCTGCCAAGACTACTGACTTTTCCTGATGAATAGCTCTTAAAGGAGGATTGAATCCCCCATCCTCAGGCGCCTTGGAGAGGTTTTCACCATTGGATACGTCCTTTATTTTTACTTTTTTCTGGTCAGAGAGTGCCACAGTGTGGTTTTTACTCAAGGACTTGGATATTATTCTTAGTTTCTCACTTTTGCGACTGAAGGATTCAATTGTTTCCTCATAATAGGCATGTGTGTCCAACTCTATTATAAACCCTGCTTTATGATCTCCTTTTGGAATGTTATCCCGCAATCCCACGAATTCTGAGAGTGCCTCATCATTTTCGAATGTATCAAGAATTGGTGGTCCTCGTTGGTCGTAGTCGATGAGTTGGGGATATACTAGGTGGATCTAATGATTTTGTTGGTCTGGTTCAAAGGATAGGGTAGTAATCATGCAAAGAGTGGTATCCTCAAATAGCCTAGGTAGATTGGTCATGGGGTCATCGTCATCACTATTACTACAGACATCGGTTATATCAAAGGTATAGTTGTCTAGAACATGACCTGTGGATACTGGTAGTCGTAGTCCTGTTGTGGTTGGTTGACGAGGTTTATTAGCCACTCTAACTGGAGGACTTCAGCCACATATGGTTATACTCAGAGGGGTACATCCAAGTCCAATATTTTTTATTAGTCGCGTCTCTAGAATGATAGGTATTATGATCCCATTGTCGTTTTGTCCCAGTCATAGCCCATTGCGAGCATCATTTGTAGACCCTTGCTTCTGTCATCCATTGGTAATTCTGGTATTGGTCTTTCATCTTGATATAGCATATGTGATGGATCTGCCTCAATAACCTCCTGGCCAAGTTCTCCCCATCTTGTGAATTCAGGATAATCTTCAAGACAAATTTGTGATGCGGAAGCTTGGTTTTCTTGTGGACGTCCTCGTGATCTAGGAGATTATGGTAACTCTCCTACCACAAGAGAATTATTAGGGAGCTTGTAATTTCCACAACCGTTATCTTGGATAATGAGCTTGATGTCAAAAATGGTGGGGATGGCTGGAGTGGTGGGTGTCTCTGTCGCAGAAGTGGACGCGAGAGTGGTAGGGTCAATGTATGGTGTGGATGGACCCTCATCATTTTTTGGTACTTGGGGGATTTTGTAATACTTTTCTTCAAGATTTTTGCAATATGAGAAGGGTTCGGGATCTCCATGGATGGTCACTTCTTGGCCGTCATGTGTAAATTTCACACATTGGTGGAAAGTCGACACTACTGCCTTCATTGCATGAATCCATGGGCATCCTAGGAGGATATTATATGGTAAGTCAAGGTCCAAGACCTGACAAGTGGTTTCCATGAGAGATGGCCCTACTTGAATAGGGAGTTTGATCGTGCCTTGGGATACTCTTTCTTGATCGTCATATGCTCTTATCGTGATACCCTTTCCTTTGTCGATGGAATCCTCTGATATTTTCAACTGCTTGATGAGACTGAGAGAACATATATTTAAGCCCGCACCTCCATCCACCAAGACCCTTTTGATTTTGATTTTATGCACGATGGCTTCCAAGTGAAGCGCTCGATTGTGAGATGGTTGAGCGGGGAAATCTTGGTCAGAGAATGTAAGAAGATTATGCGTAATGATATTTCCAACCATAGCTTGGAATTGCTTTGCATCAAGATCTGCGGGGACAGTGGATGAGGCCAGCGCTTCTTCTAGTATTTTCCTATGGGCAGATGATATTTTTAGCAACTCCATGATGGAGATTTGCGCTAGCGTTCTCTTGAGTTGATCTAGGACATTGTAGCCATTAGGAACAGATCTAGATGCAGGGACTTTGCTTGGCTGGGATGACCCTACGATGGTGACTTGTTAAATATTTTAGCAAAATCCCAAAGTGCCCTCCTTCTAGGGCCAAATGTGCGAACCTTCCTAGTACCTGCAAAACAACATGAATAAACAAGTTAAACAAGAGATTGCAAGCTAAAACAAGGATTCCCCATGAAATCCATTTACAAACTCAAAATAGGAAAGAAAACAAGGAAAAGCATGATAAAGAGAACAAAAATAGATTGAATCCTAATTTAAGTGTGCAAACTCATGATCCCATGGGGGAATCGGTGCCAATTTGATGTGAAAATTGGCCCTTTCCCAATTCCTAAGATGCAAGCTTGATATGTTGATGAGATTGATCCACTTTGTTGATGAAGGATGAGAGCTCCAAGCCAAAAATCTGCAAAAAACCTAGCTAAGAACTCAATGATGATGGATGAAAATGGCTAAATATTTTAGCATAATAACTTTACTCAAATTGTGGATCGTCAAATGAGGATATGAGCTCTTTATTTATAAGATGTCAAGATGGATGAATGTCCAAATTTGATCAATGTGGGACTAACATTCATCCAATGGCATGATGCCACTTGTCATTCTATGAATGGATGAAGGATGTGCAAGATTTGGGGATTGTGCCAATAAATGCATAATTTTGAATTTTGAATTTGTTGAAATGACTTGTAAGAGGGAAGGGAAAATGCAATAAATGCAACTTGGCTCAAGGAAAAGGACATGTAAGATGAAGTTATTGCCTTGTTGGATGTACATGTTGACTTAGAATTTTTGAATTCAAATTGAGAAAATATTCCAAAAGATGCCTTGTGAGGAAAATAGAGATTTAATAAATGAATTAAATCTATTTTCATGTGCAACTTGCATTATCTAAAGGATGGGACATGAGATGAGATTAAATTAATCAAGGGGTAATTAATTTAATGAGAGAGGTTAGATGATGTGACCTCTTTGACTCAAGTTTATAGATTTATTCAAATCAAATAAGAGAGGAATATGACAAGAGATTAATTAAATAAGGATTTTGATTTGTTTAATTAAAAGAGATGGTGTTAGATTAAATCAAATAAGGTTTTAATTTATTTAATTTAATGGATAGACTTTAGAGATTTAATTAAATTTAATTATTTAATTAAATAGGCATAATTAGATCAGATGGATTGATTTAATTAACAAAAGAGATTGACTTAATTAGATAAAATAATTTATTCAATTAAGAGAGGAATATTGATGAATTTAATCAGATAAGGAGATTTGATTAAATTGTTAGACCGAGGGATGATTCAAGAAGAAATGATGTTAGCAGTCGGGATCAGATGCACAATGTCAATCAGTATATTTTACGTATCTACAGTAATCTTAGACCTTAGCTTGGTGGGTTTCCTTCACAATCCTTTAATTCCTTTAGTAGTACTTCAAACAGTGGTTTTCTAACATAACTCTCAAGGAATACCTAACATCCAAAATATGAACACCTTTTGAAATACCCTTTATGCCACTTGACAACATATCCAACTTGCAAATGGGGTTACTTTGTAATGAAGCCCTCAATTTTGGACTACTAATGCTCAAATTAGGCTTAATTAGGCTTGAACAATAAGGTAACAGTGGGGTTTTCAATCTCCAGGCTTCAACTCTTCATTCGAAGGCTTAAAACATGTCATGTGAGGTCTAAATAACCAATTCCCAACTAGAACGATTTCCCAACAGCCTTTTCACAAAACCCTAAGTCTACTTCACTCCTAAGCCTAATACATGATGATATTAGGCTAGGGAATCACTTTGTTTGCCCCAAACTCCATCCCTTGCTTCTGCAACATTTAAAAACACAAAATATACCCTAACTACATCTATTCCACTAATTATGAATCATTTTCACCGGTGGAATGGGCCAAAAACCATTTTATTCAATCAAAACTCACCTTAACTAGGGTTTCTGGCTGTTTATAGAAAAATTGCTCTAACTCACTCCAAAATTGATGCAAATAGATGAAATCAAAAGCAACAGATAGTATATTTAGTCCATTATTGATCCCAATGAAATTTAGATCATTTACAGGTCATACGGGGCCCTACTAATCTATGTAGCAGCAAGAAATAACTTGAAAATGCAGAAAACAGAGTATTATTATTGCTCAACACCAAAACTTTCAACACTAGAACCTTGTCTCAACCTCAAAAAGGCTTATTTAAAAAATTTCAAATAAAAACCAACTATTCCCAACTATTTTTCAAATCCCAATAGTTCAACTTCCCTTTAGACACAAAATGCAAAAAAGTGCTTGTGCAAATTTTGCAATATTGAGATCTTTTCACAAAATTGACCCCACATGACTCAAACCGACACAAAACATTATACATGGTCTTAAAAGACCTTATTACAAACAAAATGACTTAACAACACCAAAATACTAACACTTTACAAGTTTTTACATTAAGACCTAGGTGCCCTGCACCAGGATCCATGGATTTGGGGTCAACGTTTGTCATTGTTGTAATGATATAATTGAGCTCAAAACCATCATCATTCCCCAAATGAATCATGGAACAATGATCACAAAGGAAGAATGCGAAATAGAGAGATAAAACAAAGAGAAGCTTTTGGGTCAACATGGAAGAGACCTAAATGTCTTAACACCTTACGTCATCACCAAAAGGAAAATACAAGACAAAACATAAATGTGTACGACTAATAGAAGAATGTAGATACAAATAGAAGAATTTCATGACAAATTTTCTTTCTTTATATCCTTGCACTAATGGAGTGGCAAGCATCATCCAAAGTAGGCTCACAAACATATAAAGACATGTGAAACAACATGTATGGAGGATCACATTACGCACATGTAATCACAAAGAACATGAAAAGAAGACAAATAAAATACTAGTATGGCATATGTGAGTGAACCTATAGTAGGTCATCCACATCCAAATCTTGTTCACCATATGCAGAAGGTAGATAACTATCCAAAGAGACTACAAGTTCCAAACTAGGACAAGGCTATCTAACTCCTTGCTCCCACTAAGTGCAAGGCAAGGATGAGCTGAGGTAGGTGATAATAATGTGCTCCTTGAAATATAGAACATGATATGCAATAAATATAAAAATGCAATAGTGAGTATGCTATGATCCTACAACTATCACATGGCAAGGAGGAAAGTGCATGCATGTTAGTTAATTACATCAATAACATCATTTTCATGGATCAACCATTGTAAAATATGACACTCATCAATAAGATTCCCAAGAGTTCTATGAAATGCACATTAGTTCATGTTTGTACTCTTTCCTTTTTTGTTTTCTTTGATAGGCGGCAAGTAAATCAATCCTAGATGAAAGAGTTGTTCCATTTTTCATTCAGTCACTATTGAAGTGTGTAAGAATGGCAATTCTTTGATCTTATATGGCTTAGATTTATTACTTGTTTGGGAAATTTTTTGAGGTGGAGGTGGGGAAGGAGGATCTAAGGTGATCCTATCATCCTTGTGAGGTATTAATTGTTCTCTTGAAATGATCTTATGAAAGAGAACAAATTTTCCCGTAGGAGATGTGTAAGGGAGGGGGGGATCTTGATATCCTAACCCCTTGGTATCCTTAGATGGTATTTTCTCTAACAATTTGTGAATTTCATTCTCATTGGTTATGCCACATCCCTATTTACTTAAAATCTTAAATCCTTGACCATAAATCTCTTCTAAGTTAATGGGTGTATCAATAACTCGATGAACATAAGATAGAAGAGTATCATTATTGTCTTTGTTAACAAGTTCATTAATGATTGATGGTTGAGGCTTGGTTTGTGCTTCAATTTTAGGATGTAAGAGGTTGAACATATCAAGTGATGGAATTATAGGTGTTTTTTGCATGGATGGATAAAAGGATGCATTATTCTCAAGGTTGCATAAGGAGTCTTGTATGAATTTTTGCATGCTATATTCATCTTGACCTAATATTTCTACTTCACGAGGAAATTTATTAGGAGGTGAAGGTTCATGAGTAAGCTCAATTGCATTAGAGTCATCACCAAACATGCAACTTGAAACATCTACTAAATATCTTAAGGTCCTCCCTATATTACCCATACACATGTCCATGATGAAATTTTATGCAAAGTTTCATATCTAATATATGAAGATTTTCTGATTTTTGAATGCAAGATACTAAAAATGTTATATTTTCAATGCAAATTTTGATTTCAAACAATCAGTCAATTTGACGAATTGAACTTAACGCAAAATATTATAGAATTCCCTAATTTTGAAAACTAAAACACAGAATTAACGGCATATCTGAAAGAAGTAAACAGAGACAAATTACTACCCAAAAATTTGGAAAAACATTTATACAAGGACTTATTCACCCTAGGACAAATAGGCCCCGAGTTAGGGGCTGCAAAAATTTAAATCTATGTCTAAGGTTCACTGTCAAGGTTTCTTGTTTTTGGTTGCAAACAGTGGTTTTAGTGATAGAATTTTCCAAATTTACGTGTCTTAATGCAAATGAAATTACGGACAAATGATGAAAAAATTGACACTTTTTGAAATACAATTTTGACTCAATTTTTGAATGTGAATAACTAAAAATACACTAATATGAAAGTACTATGCAAAATCAATGTAATATGCATTTTTTCATATTTTAAAGGATGTAAAATGTAAAATTAAAACCCTAAATGAGATGAAAACTAATGCAATTTTAACAACCCTAAATAGAATTCAAACTAATGCAATGCAATGCAATGCAAACTATTGCAAATCCTTTTAGGGTTTGATTGGACTCCAATTTCAAAAATTAAGATGTACAACATCAGGTTCACCAAAATGAAATGATGGGGAATAGGTGAGGTAGGTTATGAATGGGGGAAATGTACCTATTTCCCTATTTTCATTAAGAAAAATAGATCCCCTAGGCCAAGATTGACTTTTAACCCTTAGGTGACTCAATCTGAATGGAGATCTTGTTATTTTCATTATGATTGAGGATAGGGTAAATCAGCCTAAAATGCACTTTTGGGAGATAAATGAAAAATACTAAATGAATCCAATTGTGCAATGTAAAACATGAATCATCAATTTAAAACCTTAATCTAACATAATCCACAAAATTATAATAGATATGAGAAGGATAGGATTTTATGCACTTGTCACCAAAAGTTCCTGTTGAGTGTCCTCCTAGGACAGATTCGCCCTAGGGTGAATGGGTTTTGCTACAGGGATCCAAAATATTTTTCATAGTCCTCATCTCCTAGATCTACACTCCTAATTCCTTCGTATTTCACAATTGGAAAGTCATAATTAAATTCTACAAGTGAGTTTTTGAGGCTTGACGACAATGTTGACAACTTTGATAACTTTACAAAATTTCACTTTTGATCAATCTTTGATCCTTCTTCAACCTAAGATCTGCAAATACAAAGGGAGGGAAAAAATTGTTTGTTTTGGTGAATGGGGGTTTTCCTTGGTCAAACCCCATTTTGGTAATTAAACCTTGAAATGAAATGAAACATGAATGGAGGGAATGATGAATGAACAATGCTATGTTGCAACTCACCAAACCCTTGAGTGGAGATCCTTGAAGGACTACAGTCTAACACATCTCTCCAAGGTCTTGATATTGCATGAAATGGATAGATTGGATGTTGATCTTGATGCTTGAATCTTGACCTGAATGCTTGAAAGCTACATCACAATGTTAGCTCTAAAAGCATGAATGAATGAAGATAACTTTCACATGATGCTTGAGATCTTGAATGCTACAACAAATGACTCACAAATCTTCACCTTTCACAATAATATTTTCTCTTATGAAATTTCACCTCTTGCTTCTAGGATTTGAATTGATAAAGACCTTGTATTTATAGGTAATTTTCTAATTTCTCAAAAATTAAACATCAAAGGCCAAAAAGTGCAAATTGAATTTGAATCATAAAAATACCACCAAAAAAATATTAAAAATTGGGGTCCTAAATTTAAGGGGAACCCATTTTCCCTTGGGTGAATGGGTCCTAAGCCCCAAACCTAGAACACACTAGTTTCAAGGAAATTAAATTAATGTTTGCAATTGTTTAATACAAGTTTCTCTTTTGGAAAATGGGATTAATTAGGCTTTTAAATGCATAATTGGACCAATTAGAGTCTTAATTAAGTCATCTACGCCCTTAATATTAGTGTACATCAAGTTATTAATAGTCGGCTTGTGGCTATCTTAACTCTTAATTAAGTCATGTTTTCATTATTATATTGTTATTTAGTTGGTTAGATCATCCTAGGGCTTATATAGGGTTATCTAAGTTGGCCTGGGTGATATCCTAGGCATAAAACGTTGCAAGAATGGAAAGATTGAAGTTCTTGTCATTGATGTCAACCGGTTAACTGGTTATCGACTAGTTGTTGTTGGTTTTATATGTCGAGGATATTGAGAAAATTGTAATAAAGATATGTTGCAGGTGTTCAATGGTTGCTCTAGGTTTTGGTTCAGATTTTATCCTATGTTTGTGTGGTTCAAACATGTTTTTCATGGTTGTTAGAAGATGATATATCTATATTTTTGATTGTTAATTTATTGTACAATGCAAGTTGTGTTCAGTAGTTGTGAACTATGCTTTTTGTGTTTCTGGTTGAGGTCCGGGATAAATGTTGGTCTAGATTTCTTTGATGAATTCTTATGACGTGCAATTCTAAAGTTGAGTTGCCTTGATTGTATTAAAGATAATTTTGGCATTTAGAAATTTCATGCTTAATGGTTTTATGTGTTTTACACTAGTCTGGCCGACCCTGTGTGAAATACTACTTTCGAAGTTGATGAAGTGTGTTGGATCTATTTGGGTCCCTATGAAGTGTGTGTTTGGGTCACCCTCATTCTAATTCCACCCTAGGATGTTTTAGCGCTGACCTAATTTGAATTTGGATTTGGATGGCTGACTTTGGATATGTTTTGAAGTTGAAGATGGTATAAATACAAGATGAGTTAAGTGATAGAAAACATACAAGAGCGAAGAAGAAGAGCTATAAGAGAAAATACAAAGTGTAGTTTGGTGCGACATTGATTATATTCAGTAACTATGTGTGTTGCGAGTGTGGAAGATCAGTGCAAAGCTTAATGTTGAGTTTCCAGATGTAGTGAGCAGAAGGTGAACTCTATCATTCATGCAAGTTGATTGAGTGAATGTGGTGGAATCATTTGTTGCATTGGGATTGTAGTCTCTCTGTAACAAGTCTTCTTTGTCTTCTTTGTATCTCTATGGTAGTGAGCCCTCCAAGTTGTTAGCCCTGTTGGATAGTGAGTCCTTGTTCCAGACAGTGAGTCCTTGTTTTAGGCAGTGAACATCTTGTAATCGGTTTTGATATTCTTTATAGTGTGAGTTAATCATCACCATGGTTTTTCCCTCATTGGTTTTTCCACATAAATCTGGTGTTATTGTGTTTATGTGTTGGATTTGAGTTTCCGCATTAGCATTTGATGATTAATCATTTAAGTAGTATTACATATTAGTTCTGATGATTGAATTAAAGTTTTCATTCTGTGACAATTGATTCACCCCCCCCCTCTCAGTTGTCCTATTCAACATAAATAGGTATATATAGGAGGTTGTGAGTCTTATTTCATCATCATATTCTAATTGTGTTCTCATTGGAGATATTTAGAGTTTTTCACCCTCGAAGTGGCTTGTTATTCTTAGTTATTATCAAGTATTTGCAGCATATTTCATATCTTTTTAGACTTATATTGTGCAAGTTATTTCATTACAAAGTCCAATTAATTAAGGGACCCAAACATAGTGTGAAAATGTAAAGGAGTACATTTTCCAACACTACAATCACATAATAATGTTGTATTAGTTACTTCTACAACAAACATTGCACCTTTTTTTGAAAGAGAGAAAAATTGGGTTGTAAATATAAAGAGTAGTAGAGAGTAGAAATGAATCAAGATACTTGGCTCTACAAAAATGTCTATCATGATGTCAACATGATGGTTGATGATTGATTATTGAAACTAATCGATGGTATTATGTACTATGCAATATTTAGATATTGTAACCATGTATGAATTTCTCTCAAATAGGTGTGAGATCTAAATTTATGTGAATCAAGGCATGCCAAGTTAGATGCATGGTAAGGAAAGCAAGGAACAAGAGAGTAAAAATATACTTGCATGACATCTAAAAAGAGATAGAAATTCATAGGAGTTAGCATCAAAGAGGAGAAAATTATCCTCAAGAGTGTCAACATGATCTTAAAAATGAGATTTTATAAACATTTTTGTATTCCAAATAAGTAGGTGTAAGAGAGGGGGACCAACCACGTCAAGGCCCCAGGTCACAAAGAGCTAAGAATGGAGGGCTTCCCTAACTTACCTCACTCTAAAGGAATGTTTTGGGTATAGGGATTGAGAATAATGAGGACTATAATGTGCCCCAATCACTCTATAGATCCAAACTTTACTTTGGGCTAGGCGAGCTGGTTTTTGAAGTCGGTATTGTGCCTCAAATAGCTCTCTATTTAAGGATGGCAGTGTAGTTTTGGGACGTTAGTGTGGTGTGCTAGCATCTCTAAGGTGCATTGGCATCCATATGATCAGAAAATAGTGAACACAATACAAACGACTCAAAAACTAACTAATCGGCCTAGCTAGTTGGTTTCAATGGTGTTAGAATTGGCTATGGATGCCAAGATCTTGAGACCAAATGGAAAGCACAAAAGAGAGATGAATATGACAAGAATAAATTGTATTCAATTTCAATGATATGAGATGATTTTAGATTATAAATGAGAGAAACCCCTTGGTTATATAGCCAAGGTGAGATTCAAGATGTCATAGGATTATGACAAGTGTCTTAATCATATGGCATGAGACAACTAATCACACTTACCTAGGTTCACATGTAGTAGTTTTCAAAGGATAAGATAACAACTAATGATGACTAACACCTTCTAGAAAGATTTCTTCCTATGACCTAACTAAACTTAACATGTGTAAATAAGTCCCCTAGTAATGAATGAACTAGGTACAAGACTTTATTTACACCAACACCCCCCCTTAAGTGCAACTTAGGGAGTAGTGGATTATTATGCAAATGATACAAAGATGCAAAGATGGGTCCCAGCTACTAGGCCATGTTAGGTACCCATGTACATATGCAAATGAAATCTCTCACAAACGGAGAAAAGGAGAAAACCCAGTGGGAAAAAACTCCTCCCCAAAAGGGAGATAAAATACAAAAAAGAAATACTCTCAATGAAGAATGAGAAGGTAAAAACCCCATGTGAGGAAAAATACCCCTCCATAAGAGAGAAGTAGAAGAGAGACAAGGTAGCCCCCCCTCAATGTTGAGTCTCCTGCAATGATGGTAGAAGCTTTACATTGAATGTTGAAGATGATTCAATCTCGCCGAACAACGTTCCTCCCCTTAAGAAGAAACAAAACCATGGATGTATGCAGGATGCTAGGAATATGGATGATGTATGATGTCTCTGAAGCATGCTCAAATGTCTCCATGTCGATGTCAAAAGCTGACACACTCCAAACAGGCGTTCTAGGCCACATAGTTGAAGAGGACAATCCAACATCTAGTAGAGATGAATGTAGAACATGATCCAAAGACAAGGATATCCCCTCTAAAGACAATGAATCCTCCTCCAAATGTTGTCCAAAAGTATCCACACTCATGTCAAACTGTGAAGAATGATCATGTAGAGGGTCAAGGTGTTCCCTCACAACAACTAAAGAAGGTGCGTCTTCATCAAAGAGAAGATGAATATCATCAATAGTGTCCAAATATGCAAGATGAGACTCCACAAACAAGTCTGAAATACTTGTCAAGAAGCCATCCAAAGTAGCCATATCTAGAAGACTATGTATCTCCTATTGCACTAAATGACAGGGAACCCAAATTGTGGAATGGCAAGCATCATCAACTACAACAATAGGTGGAGGAGATAGAATTCATGGCTCAAGTAGTGTATCTAATGTGAGAACTCCCAAGTTTAAGAAGCCAAATGCCTCCTCTGAATCATGGTTCATATGATCAACAGTCGAAGGAACAATTTCATCATCAAAAGCAAACTGTGCAAAGGTATACAACCGAGATGAATGATCAACCACCCCAGTAGCAATGATCTCTCTAGTCTCCAAGTCTCGAATGATAACCAAATCAAGAGTGAACTCCACATACCTCCCATCTCCACCACGTGTAATTTGATAAATGGAAAGAAAATTGTTTGTCAAATGAGGAACACACAAGACATCTTGAAAATTGTTTTCCCCAAAACTAATAGATGCCTTCCCTATTACACTCATGTATGTATTGTTTCCCATCAATATAGGAGACATGGTACAAGGCTAAAATGAAGATAATATAGTCTACAAAGATGCCATATGATGTGATGCTCTTGAATCTAGAAGCCATCTCCCTGATCTTATACCTGAAAGAGAACAAAGAGCTTGTCATTTACTTCTTGATGTAGATGCTTGACCTTTGTCCTTTTTAGACTATTTTGAAGTAGAAGGAGAAGAAGATTTAGACATTCTAGAAAGAAAATCAATGTGATTCTTTTTGAGAAGATTTTTCAACTCATCAATATCCTTCTTATAACAATAGTGTTCTTCATGTCCATCCTTCTTGCAATATGCACAAAAAGGTCTCTCCTTCTTAGATGTTTCTCCTTTTGAAGATGAGGATTCTAATTCTTTATGTGGCTTGTTCTTTTTCTTCTTTTGCTTCTTATCAAGATTCCCTAATTCTTTTTGTCCCTTAGACTCACTAGCCACCAATGCTTGTGACTTGGAAGACTTGATTAGACCCATGTTCATTAACTTAGCTTTCTCTTAAATTAGGAGATTTGCAAAGTCATCAAACTTAGGATCAACATATGATGCTCCCATAGAAATTCGATGGGTATGAAAGCCAGAAACAAACACTAAATACTCAAGACCGAGCTTGGATAACACATTCAGAATCAATTGTAAATCCTCTTTTTCAATACTGCATTCTTTCAACTATGTTCTTAGTTGCTTGATTTTGGAGATGTAGTCTTGGATGTGGTCAAAACTTTTAGGATCAAGATTCATCAAATCATTATCAATTTGATAACCCCTAATCTTATCTATTTTACCATACAATTTTTCAAAAGTCTCTCATGCCTCTTTAGGTGTATTACATGATTCAATATGAAATTGCAAATCAAATGAGACTAATGAACATATGCATCCAAGTGTTTTCTCACGATCAATCTCCCACCTTGCCAATTCTTTAGCATCAGTGGGTTCTTGAATTGTGTCCTTTAAATGGCCTATTAGACCTTTCATCATGAGATAATTCCATACTGATTTTCTCTATGTAGCATAATTATGTGGAGTTAGGAGTTAAATTTGAGATTTCCCCATTGTAAGAACACAAACCAAGCAAAAGAATGCAACCAACCACTGCAATATTACCCCCCCAAATTACTCAATCAAGAAACCCCCCAAGCAATATCTAATTTGGCACTTTATATTTAGTGCGTTTACAATTGCCACTTGCCAAAAATAGCGAAGTGGTCTTTGATCTTGGTACAAGAAAATGCCAAAATAGGCCACAGAATCAAGTACAATTTTTGGTACAAAATGAGATCAATCTAATCATACCATTGAGAATTACACGAAAAATCATGCACTTTCAAAAAAAATTGCACCCAAAAATGTTACTGTAGGAGCAAGATATGAGCTCCTGAAGTTCCCAAAATGAGGACGAAGCAGCAACACCTGTGAAAATATGCAATTTCTGGAAAAACCAGACACCAAAACCAAAAACTGATTGCATCACTACAAAGAGCGCGAAAAATTAGCCCAAATAAAAAAAAATTCTTGAAAAAAGGAGCCAAAATGACTAAGATATTAAGATTCAAATTTCGCCTTCCAAAATCAAAACGCAAACCAAGAGCGAGTAAAAAATTTCTTAAGAGGCTGCTAATGTCATCCGACCGCTAGATTAAATTTGATGGTTTGGAAGACGTCCCAGAGGAATATTCCCTGCCCATGGAATCTTGTCGATTTCTCCTACTTAATTTTGACGGCATGATGGCCTTCACAAGTTGCAAATCACCTGACCAGAATATTATGACAAAATATTCCCTGTACCTTGAGCCAGAATCTTTCTATGTCACCATCGTTTGTTAATTTTGTCAGTTGATTAAAGAGTGGGTGTCGAGATTTCTATGCAACAACCGTTGGGTGAAGAATCACTGGTTATTTTAACTGGTCGGCTATGTGTGGGTTGCGGCGGTGGGGCCTCCTACCCAGCAAATGAGTGCAGGCCGCATGGCACACATACCTGTCGGGTACTGCAAAGTACCTTGTACTCTGCGTACTCAGCTCTTCTTTCCTTTTTTTTTATTTTTATAAAATCTTTTCAAAAAAACAACCGATACAATATATATATATATTTAAAAATAATTTTCAGAAAATTTTTCAAAAATAAAATATTATATTTTCTAAAATCATACCAACTAATAATGACAACCTAAGGGTCGTACGGCTTTTTGGGCAAAAAAAATTTGCCTCGCCGAACAACTGCTTCAATTTGGACAATTTGACAGTCAATCTTAGGGTTTTTGGCCCTTTTGGACGTAATGGCAGGGTCGGATTTGACCCAAAATGCTCCAAAATTGCAGCTACCTTCTGGATCTGGCAACCACACTTCAACTTCAAACCCTCATAGATTTGGCCTCGAATATCCAATTTGGACGAAACAAAAGGAAAATTTGACTTTCTCGAACCTTCTGGACACAATGGTGAGCTTAGATTTTCACTAATAAGCTCCAATTTGAACTTGCAATAAAGAGCCAAAAATGGAATACCCCCAAATTTGGTATCTCTCTTCAGAAAAAGACTCTCCAATGGCACCCAATCTGCTCTGATACCATGTTAGAATTAGCTATGGATGCTAAGATCTTGAGACCAAATGGAAAGCACAAAAAGAGAGATGAATATGACAAGAATAAATTGTATTCAATGTCAACGATATGAGATGATTTTAGATTATAAATGAGAGAAACCCCTTGGTTATATAGCCAAGGTGAGATGCAAGATGTCATAGGATTATGACAAGTGTCTTAATCATATGACATGAGACAACTAATCACACTTACCTAGGTTCACATGTAGTAGTTGTCAAAGGATAAGATAACAACTAATGACAACTAACACCTTCTAGAAAGATTCCTTCCTATGACCTAAGTAAACTTAACATGTGTAAATAAGTCCCCTAGTAATGAATGAACTAGGTACAAGACTTTATTTACACCAACAAATGGGAAAAATAAAATAATAAGGTAGGACAGATACAAGCAAAGATGATAAAGAAAATAGATAAATACTAAAGTAATAAAGATAATCTCACCAAAATGCACGTTCACCAGCTAGCTCCACACACTCTTTCACCTGCACACAATAAGGAAGGGGAAAATTTTTGGGGTTGTATAGGGGGCTACCTCATTCAGACCCCCGTTTTGGTGTTTCCACCTCCACGGACAGCCAAATAGCAATGAGAGAGAAATATACGATAAAGAAGTAAAGACGGAATGCAAATAATACTACAAATCAGTAAAGAGCTACTCAACCAAATCACAAAGAAGATGAGTGAAACGTTACCACCTCCACTAAGAGCTCACTAGCCAATGGATGAGAAAGAAGGCTTGAATAATCACCATAGCCTCAACTGTGATGAAGGGAGGTCTCGCAAAACCTCAAGCCCATGTTGCAATGGCTTTCTTCGCACTTACTTTGCAGAGTTGATGGAGTGTTGTTGTTGCAATGGAGTGTTGTAAATGTTGGAAGTTCTTGAGAATGTGAAAGAAGAATGGATTTAATGCTTAGAGATTAAAGTGAAATGAGAAGGAATGAATTTGAAGGAGAAGAGGGAAGAATCTTCCATTTTCGAGGTCGACTAGTCAAAGAGGGATGTTACAAATTGACTCCAATCGAAAGTGTAATGCCTTTTCCAACTTTAGACGCAAGAATCCGTTGGGGACATAAACGTACCATGCAGACGTCTACGCGTTGCGTGTGCATCCCCGACAAATATTATCCTACAGACACAAAGGACAGATGTCGAGTGGAAGGAAGGCAGCCAGCTGATGTGGAATTTCTCCTTTGGATTTGGCAATACTAAAAGTTCCTTTCCTCGTATTCTAGGAGTGTTATAGGTGTGATTGTTGTGAGGCCTTCACCTTACAACCCAACCTGCAACCCCTAGTAGGTGTAGTTGGAAGGTACCGAAAAGTATTGCACAACGAAACATTAATTGGGTCACTATCCTATCTTGCAACCTTTGGGGGACCTATGAGAGTGGCGTTTATTGCATTTAATGGCCTCTTTCCTACATCAACCTATCCCCTCTATGCAGCCTATGAGCGGTGGTACTGGCATAACCTTCACCTCATAGGATCTGATGATGGGTTTTAATAGGGAACCATTTCCTCTCTACATCCCTGTGTTTATCAACGGAAACATCATAGCAGGTGTTCTCGTTGATTTGACATCTCAAGTAAACATCATAACTAAGATCATGCTAATCAACTTTTTGCATAAAGATGGGTATGATGCACCTATGAGCACCATCCACATGCATGACGAACTTTTTGTAGCTCCTTTAGGTAGTATTGTTTTGTCAATTTTGGTTGGACCCAAATTTGTGAAGCTTTTGTTTGACGTAATCCCTGGATCTGAACTCTTTAGAGTGAAACTGGGTATCCCTTAGTTAGTAGCTATGAATGTAGTGCCCTCGGTTGTGCATAAATGTTTAAAATTCATCCACGAGGGTTTCGTGCATGTAATTCATGACACCGGTTATAAATTGTCGATTACCCGTGGTAGTTACTTCTTGGATTACTCTTGGCTCGTGCCCATTGGTCCTCTTTCACCTAGGAAGGACCTTTCGTATCAAACTTATCAAAACTACAAGAGAGGGCGTTGAACGTCGAGAGTGAGATATCCTTCATCGCCTTAATTTGTTTCACATAGGGCTTGCTTAAAAGCTGACAGTGATGCCGCCAAGGCACGTAGAAGGGAAGAAGAGAACCAGTCCCAAGATCCTCCTTCCTCTTCCACCATTCATTCTGACGCTCCTCACCCTATTGTATTACCAGCAAGCTCTGTTCCATGTCTGCAAGAGAATCCTATCGTGCCCGCTTGGTGAAAGTCCAAGCATCCCGCATTTGAACTTCCTATTCTGCCCTAGAGCCTAGGCCTGTTCAGTATAGCAGGAAGAAAGATCCCCATGGGGAATCTTCTATGTCTCAACCTCTGCAACTTCCTACCATTTATACTTCCAAGGCATTAAACAGGAAGAGGCTCATTACCAAGGCATTAGAGCCAACTCCCCCCGCCGCTTCTCAACCCACTCCTCCTGCTCCCATTCAAGAGCATGTCCCTCTGCTAGAAACAGCTGTGGAGGACACTCCCATGGCTGAGCGGGAGCCTTCTGTTCCTTTGCAACCTCCAGTCTCTAGCTTGAAGAGTCGTAGAAACTACCTCATGTGTGAGCACAAGCGTCGGCGAAAGGCTCTCGCAACTAAGCAAGCCACCTTACAGAAGAAGGAAGAGGAATCAACAGCCCCTATCTCAAGGCCTCCTGCCGCATCCTCCTCTCTCCTCCCCTCTCCTTCTATTTAATCTGGTTCAGTCTCACTTCTAGCTTCCGATGTGAGTACAAATGTGTTGACCCTAAAAAGGTGCAAGTGTTCATCGATCTTTCGATGGAGCCACCTTTGTTGATGTCCCTTCCATTGTCCCGCCTTTCCCAAAACCCATAGATATGTCAAACACTTCAGTGGTATTTGTTGGGGTTTTCTATTCCTCCTCTTCCTCCGCACCTCTTTCCTTGTCTGTGGGGAGTTCACGTCCCCCGACAAAGAAAAAAGTGGAGAGTGGTCCTCCCAACAATGGAGGACGTAAGAGGAGTCCACCTCTAAAAGGTGGTCCCACGTTGACTTGTTTTGTTTTAGTAACGGAACCAGTCTCAGCTTCCCCTAAGTTTGTCACTGCTCTCAAGTCACTCGGTGAGCCTCGTGGTGAACCTCAGGCACAATTTCCCCATTCGTTGAGGTATGACATGGCACTCCATTGAAGTGCATGTTTAACTCTCTAGATGAAGTTTTGGCCTTGTTAGCAATCTTCACAAAATCGTTGACCATAGCTCCACAAGATCCGAGTGGAGAACTTGCAAGGCCTTCTTCCTTAGCCCTTGTTGCAGGAGGGTCAGAAGCTCCTCCTCTTAACATCCCACCACTGCAGGCTCACCTCCTTCCCCATATGATGATCTAGATTGGGAAGCGAACGACCTCTTGGTCGATCAATGTTAGGGGGAGGCCTCTTCTTTATCTTTAGATTAGATGTGTGTGTGTTATGATGTGTTCCCCCGTGATCATGTTATGTGTGTCTAGATGACCCTTGTCACCCGTGTTGGTGCTTGGATACAAGCGTGGTTTTTGTGTCGTAAACCTTCTTCTATTTGTATCATCATTCTTCCATGTTTTTGATTGACTTTCAGTAAATTGGGGACGATGCAAAATGTTGGGGGCATTCAGGCTTCCCATCCATGTTGACCCAATTTTTTGTTTTTACTTTGTCTTCTCATGCATTCCTCACATGGTCTGATATAGTAGGGGGTTAATGACAATTCATTTTATATACTATTATTATTTATGAGCAGTTCTAAACTTGAAATATCAGATCACCCCTGTGCCCTATGTTTGTCTTTTTCTCTCTTTTTCACTCTTTTCTTTTATCTTTCTCTCTTCTTTGCTTGAGTTGTCCCTTTCATGTGTGACAACACCATTTCTATAACACTTTCTCTCTTCTTTTCTTTTATCTTTCTCTCTTCTTTGCTTGAGTTGTCCCTTTCATGTGTGAAAATGCCATTTCTATAACACTTTGACTTTTAGAAAATGTATTCGTTGACCAAACGAATATTTTCTCAAGAATCTTTGCAAACGTGTTCAAAGAATCACATTCTCAACTTGAAATCCTAATGGAACATGTTTCCTTCATCACGGGTTCGCAAAAAAATAACTTGAGATCTTTTCTTCGAGGTGGGAGAAACTTCGATGTTCCCCTCACAAGGGGACATTTTCTTCCTTTCAAATTCATTGATGAAGTGAACATCTTTCAAAAGGATTCCTTGATGATGAATCGATTCGAGAAAGAAACATCTCTTCCACACTTTCAAAACAATGTGTCCCTTGAGTGGACTCCTTTCTTCATACCGGGTTCCTGAGGGACCCCTTTGAAAGCTTTCCAATCTATCAATGGTTTGTGTGACTATCTGCTTACTTTCCTACGTGGCCGCTTTCAGACATGTTTTATCTGCGGGTAAACACATCGCTTTGCAAGTGCGCCTGTGAAGCCGCTCTCTGACTCTACGAAGTCTCCCTTCCTTGAGTTTCCTCCGTGTGAGAGATCTTGGAGGATACCTCCCCGCAGGTCTGCAGGCCTATAGGGCACTTCATCTGAGCTTCCTCCATGTGAAAGATCTTGGGGGTGGCTCCACTACAAGTTTATGAGTCTATAGGGCATTTTTTCTGGGTTTCCTTCATGTGAGAGATCTTGGAGGACACCTTCCCTACAGGTGTGCAGGTTTGTAGGGCACTTTTTCTAGGTTTCCTTCATGTGAGAGATCTTGGAGGACACCTTCCCTATAGGTCTGGAGGCCTGTAGGGCACTTTCTTTAGGTTTCTTTCATGTAGGAGATCTTGGAGGACACCTTCCTTGTAGGTCTGCGGGTCTGTGAGGCACTCACCTTTCGAGGCTTCCTTCATGTGAGAGATCTTGGGGGTCGCCTCCTTGTAGGTTTGTGGGCTTATAAGACACTTTCATTCTACAGCTTCATAGTTCTGCGGAGCTATGGAGTCCTTTGCCTACCTTGCGCTTTCGAGCTTGCTAGATTGTGGTCTGCTTCCTCAACGGTTCAGGTATAAATTTCAAACCCTATTCACTCTTCGATCTACTTTACCAAAGCACTCATTAGTATTCCTACTCGCTAAAGTGGGGGAAAAATATATAGGAGGAAATTTGCAACCCTTATGCAAATTCCCCTTTTACACATCCTCACCTTAGAAAACCAAATCCGAAGGCGAAATTCCATGTCAACTGGCTAATCACCTTCCACGTAGTGTCTATTTGTTGTGTCAATAGGAGAATATTTGTTGCGGACGCCCGCGCGACATGTAGACATCCACATGGCGCACATACATCCCTAATGGATTCCTGCGTTTGAAGCTAGCAGAGGTGTCACACTTCCTATTGGGAACGGTTTGTAATGTCCCTCTTCGACCAATCGACCCTGAAAACAACATACTCTCTCTCTTCTCCTTCAAATTCTTCCATTCTTCATTCAACTCATCTTTTTTCCATCAGTTCTTGCATTCTCAAGCATTCTCAACCTTCATTTCACTCTCAACGGCACTTCAACACTCCATTGCAGCAACAACACTCTATCAACTCTGTCAAGCAAGTGTGAAGCAAGCTATTGCATTAGGGGCTTGAGGTTTTGCAACACCTCCTTTCATCGTAGTCGAGATTGTGGTGATTGTTCAAGCTCTCTTTCTCCATCATTGGCTAGTGAGCTCTCGGTGGAGGTGGTAACATTTCATTCCTCTCCTTTACGATTTGGTTGAGTAGCTATATTCTATTTTGTAGTGTTATTTGTGTGCTTTCTCTCTTTACTTCTTTATCATACATTTCTCTATCGTTGCTATTTGGTTGTCTGTAGAGGTGGAAACACCAAAATGGGGGTTTGACTAAGGCAGGCCCCTATACAACCCCAACAAACTTCTCCTCTTTCTTGTGTGTAAGTGGATGTGCATTTGGAGCTAGCTGGCGAACGAGTGCTTTTGTGAGATTGTCTTCGTCACCCTAGTTCTAGTCTATTTACTGTATCATTTTAGTATCTATTTTGCATACTTTCTCATTTTGTTTTTACTATCTAGATTGAACTAGCTAGGCTATTAGTAGGTCTTTTTGGTAGTTTTACTGTGTTCACTGTTTTCTGGTCGTACAGACGCCAACGTGCCATGCTAACGTCCCAGAACTGCATTGTCGTCCTCGGACAGAGAGTTGTCTAAGGCACAGAACCGACTCCAAAAAGCCAGCTCACCTAGCCCAAACTAAAGTTCGGGTCTACAGAGTGATCGAAGTACTTTATAGTCCTCATCATTCTCATCCCTTACATCAAATACCCCAGGTAAGTTAGGGCAACCTTTCACTCTTGGCTCTCTATGACTTGGGGCCTTGACGTGGTTGGTCCCCCTCGCTTACAAAAATGAAAAAGTCGTGGAGAGTAGGAAGGAATCAAGATAATTGTCTCTACAAACTACATGTCTATCATGATGTCAACATGATGATTGATAATTGAAACTAATAAATTGTATTGTACTATGCAATATTTAGATATTGTAACCATGATTGAATTTCCTTCAAATAGGTGTGAGATCTAAATTTATGTAGTTGCATTTCAACTTGCATGTTAGGATTTTAGTCTATATACAAAGTTATAGATTGAACTACAATTTTTGTTTTTTAACCTGCACAAGTTTAGTTCATGGTTTGTAAGCTATATTTTTTCTTCTCATTTGAGGTTATGTCAAATGAATAGTTAGATTTTACAATGTTTATCTTCAAGTAAAAGAGGTGCACCCAACAAAATGGTATTCTTGATTTTATGTTGGTGTAGAGATACCATTTTTCTTTCATTAAATATGTCCATTTGTAAGTTGAACTACATAGTGTGTTTTTTAACCTGGATAAGCTTAAATCATGGTTCCTAGGATGTGTTTCATATTTATGTTTCTCCTAGTTCACTCAAGTACCAATTCAATATTTTATCAATAGCTTTAAACAATGTGTTATGCATTTGAGGTTGGTAGCAGCAATGTAAGGATGTAATTGGTCATTGGAGGTTATCACTAAGGTTTCAATGGACTCCTTAACCTTTCTTTTCACATAACATATATACATATACCACAATCAACTTGTATGTTAGGATTTTAGTCTATATACCATAATATTGTGTATTATTTCATGCTTTTGTACAAGAAATTATATTTCAATTTATATGTTAGGATTTTAGTCTATATACAATGTTGTAGGTCGAACTACATATTGTGTTTTTCAACCTGCATAAGTTTAGCTCATGGTTCGTAAGATGTGTTTTTTTCTTCTCATTTGAAGTTACGTCAAAGGAATGGTTGAATTTATCAACCTTCTTCTTCATATAAAAGAAGTATGTGCACCCTAATAAAATTGCATTCTTGATTCTATGTTGTTGTTAGGATATGGTGTTGTACACCATTGCATAAAATGTTATATTATAATATTGTAATTAAATAACTATTTAGTTGTGGTGCACTTAGAAGGTGTGTTTAGCCATACTAGGTAATTATTTGGGGACCACTTGTAAAGTTGTATTATAAAATTGGGTTATTATTTTATGTGTGGGAGATATAAGATAATAATTTAATATTGGAGAAATATTTAATAAAGTGAAAACTTAGTACCCAATATTAAATGAGGGGTCAATGGTTTTATATTCATATGGTTTTGTGGTACAAGGTTTTATCTTACAACTTGGTTGTATTTGTATGAGTTTGTTTCTATAAAAGAAAACACATGATTAGTGGTTAAGGTTGGCTGGGTGAGTGAATTGTCATTATTGAGTCTTTTTTAGCAATGCATATGTGAAGCATGGCATGGGATGTGTGTATTCATGCTTGGACACGTGGAGGATGCACTGGAGAGGCTTGATGCTTTAGAAGTATCCATTGTAACTTTGTAAGTGCGTGTATTATTTTATTGTTGAATAATAGATGGAATATTGATGCTTTTGGATGTTGGGTTCTTCCCTCTTGAGGGTTTTCCCAAGATATATCTTGTGTTATCTTGTGGGTTATGTTGAATGCACAAGACAATTGAGAGGAGTGAATCACTTGTACCTTAAAACTCCATAACCCTCATTAACATTCAAATCCACATTCATTCAATAAGCCCTTAATATGTAAGGGCATAACAAGTCCCCCTTCACACCTCAACCAAGGTTGAAGGCTCCATTAAGTGTTGTCGAAGGTTGTGTTGGGTAGGGGCCAACCCTCCAAATATGTTGCTAATACTTGATAATAACTAAGAATAACAAGCTATTGAAGGGGGCAAACCTCCAAATATCTCCAATGAGAACGCAATCACAATATGATGATGAAATAAGACTCACTACCTCCTATATATACTTATTTATGCCTAGTCACCCAAACTAAGTTAGATAGCCCTATATAAGCCTTAGGCTGACTTAATTAAGAGTTAAGGTAGCCACAAGCCGGCTACTCATAACCGGATACACACTATTGGGGGTAAGGGCATAACAAGGCCCCCTTCACACCTCAACCAAGGTCGAAGGCTCCATTAAGTGTTGTCGAAGGTCGTGTTGGGTAGGGACCAACCCTCCTTTGTCCCTTGTCTACATCCTTGCCCCATAAAACCATCTTTATATTTTTTGGGGCATTTTTGTATTATAAAACCATCTGTCTTTTTTTGGGCATTTTTGTATTATAAAACCGTCTTTTTATATATGTTTGTTGATAGACACAAATGCATGATGATGGAAACACTGTTTTATTGAAATTTCTTAAGTACACTCTTGTGTTGAGATTATTGTCTCTCTTTGATGGTTATTTTCAACAAGAGTTTATCCACATACGTATGGTGATATGTATTTATTCATCATAGTTTGTTGATTTCTATTTGCTTCCTTATAAATCTCTTAATAAATAATCTAATATCGCATTACCATGTTGAAGATTAAAACATACTTTTGTCTCTCTTTGATGGTGATTTTCAACAAGAGTTTTTCCACGTACATATGAAGATATGTATATATTTATCATAATTTGTTGATTCTATTTGCTTCCATATAAATCTCTTAATAGATAATATAATGTTGCATTACTAAAAATCATATCAGCATACTTTTAAAAAGCTAACATTTCTAATAATATACATTGTTTTATCAACAAAAAGTGTCAAAAAGATCTAACTCAATACCTATATCTTAAAACTAAAACTATATACAACCTTTTTCTAATAAATTTCAAGAAAGTCCTAGCCCTTTGAATGTGACCATAAGAATTAAAGAAAAAATTCCACCTTTCACGCATCATGTGTTTGTTTACAAGGAATGAAATGTGCCACGAAAATCTGTCAACCACAGAAGTTGAACAATTGATTCTTTACGTTCACAATAATCCAAGGACAAAGCCTGCACACAAGTTCTCCCAAGATCTCTAGCATGAAAAATAGTTTGTACAGACCAACGGACTATGCCACTCACTTAACACTATCACTCCCGAAAGAACTTTAAACAATTTGAAATTTTTAAAGAGAAAAATTTTGAAAAATTTAACTTGACTCATGGGTGAAATGTGGGATGCACTTCCCGAATTAATTAAACACTAACTATTATTTTGTAGACAATTTTTCCTCCTAACCCCATTCATCATCTCATTCATAAACTTCCTGCTTACACAAATAGGCAGAAGGTTTAGTGGAAATCATTATTTCTAAGTAGATTGCAAAGTTGTCTTTTTTAGATACTCGAAAAGTAACCCTTGAATTCTCAAATCCCATAATGCATTCAAGGCATATATCTCCAATGGGTCCTCAACTCTATGATTAAAGTGAATCCTTTTATATGTGGGGAATGAAATTTATGGTGTACTCTCCACTCCCATAAAATCAATCATTTGCAATATGACTAAGACTTGCATACAAAGGCTCGTTCATAAATCTTTTAATTGTTTACTTTTTTTAACATTAAGCGGGGAATTATTCGAAAGAACTTTGCTTGGCGTTGTGGCATGACCAACTTCCCAAAACATTCAGTACAAACTATGATCACCAACAATCATTATTTGTATAAAAGACAACTGCGTCGGAATGATAGTATTGCTCATGAGGATCAGTCAAATGGTTGCCAGTCAGATTCTATGACCAAGTAAAGTAAAATAAAGCAAAGATATTATCAAACTTTAGCCCGGTTAAAAGATAAATGAATGAATGGGATGATTCTGCTTATTCTCAATGCCCATCTTTTTCCCATGCCACTTTACTTGTAAAGAAGGGGAGTAAGTAATTAAGTATGGTATTGATTAGCAAGCACAATCATTGTTGTTCTCATTGTTATTATAATTAAAATCATTCATGGAGTGCACTTTTTATGGACTTAGAATATATTGAGGTAGTGAGGCAGAAGAACAAGAGCAAAATGGAGATGGAATCATCCTCGTCATCAACACCAACAACAGCTCTGGTGGTGGTTGGGATTTCGCTGCAGGAGGAAGAGAGCAAAGAGCTTCTGTCATGGGCCATGAGTGTGGCAGCTTGCCCAGGTGACACCGTTGTTGCACTCCATGTACTTGGTAAGCAAAACCTGCCATTTCTTTGCTTTCTAGATCGAAAAATTCATGTCATTTTACTTGTAAATATAAATTCACACTAAAAGACCAACATATTTAGATCATCGCATTGAAACTTATGCTTCAGAGAAGTACCAGCAACAGATTTTTTTGACTCCAACTGGATCAAAAAAACTAAGCCAAACAACCCAGAACTTTTTTAGACATAATATAAAGGATTGTTTTGAATAGTATTTTTTTATTTCTTATTATTTTTATCATCTCTCGGAACATTTTAATAGACTCTGCTAGACTCACGCAGACTCGTTACAATTTTTTCAAGAATATAATGTAAGAATTGTTTCCAATAGTTTAGTTCTTAATTATTTTATTATTTCTCTGTTCTATTTCATACTTTAAGCAGGCTCGGCTATACTCTGAGTACTCGCCCAAGTCTACACTTAGGTTTATATCATACTGTAAACACATTGTTCTGGTCTTGTCAATGTAGGAAATCAAGTCGGTATATTCATAGCCTATGCCAATCTTTTGGTTAGCATCTCTTAGCTTACTCATTGCATTCGTAGGTAGCACCAGAAGGTAGTAATGTAAAAATGGGTCTCAGGAATAAATAAAAATTTGATTGTGAAGTTTGATAATAGTGGAAATATCTAGAACCCTGTAAATTTTGATTGAACAGATTTATTTAGAAGCCCATTCTGAACATATTTTACCAAATGACCCTGTTAGAAAACTGAGGTAAGGTATTGCTTTGGTTGTTTTTGATGTTGCAGTTGAAAAGCATGGCAGAGAATCACAGTTTATGAAAGCCAGGATTGATAATGCACGGGCTATGCTGATCAAATTATTGGGATCCTTCATGGACCTCTGGCAAGCTAAACAGGTGGGTTTATACTTCTTGAATCTGCACTTTTGTTTGACAAAAGATGGTCATTATAATTTCTCATGGTTTTAACCATAATGACAGATAAAAGTGGAGGCTAAGGTACTGGTCCATAGCAGTCTCGAAAAGGCTATAGTGAATGAAGCAGCAACTTCAGGAGCTTCATTCCTTGTCCTAGGAGCTTCAACTTATCAACTGCCCAGGTGGGTATATATACATTTTTTTCCCTTCAAAAAGCATTGTTTTAAAAGACAGCTTCAGAAGTACATTTCAAACCACTCTGTGGTTCATCATCAGGATGAATGATAAGAAAGCAGATCAGAGCTCCTCATACAGCCAACCTAATTACAATAAAGACTAGAGCTTAGTTCAACATTCAAAAATGAAAATTGATGTTTTGTCGAACCTAGAACCTTTGATCTAAAAATGAAAGAAAACTGAAAATCTAAAGATAATATGTTTCCAACTGCAGTTTGTCTCTTATGGATTATATTGAAATTGAATGCAATCGATGTGTAATTTCTTCTGAATTGAGAACTGTACTTTTATGATTGTGTGTGTATGAAAGAGCTTTACTGTAAAAATATTTTCCTAGAAATTGCTGGGAAGAAAACTTAAAGTTTAGAAATAATAAGCGTCTTACCACATTTTATCCCTTATGGGTTGTATTGGAATTGAATGCAATTGATATGTGATTTCTTCTGAGTTGAGAATTCCTACTTTCATGATTGTGTGCGTATAATAGAGCTTTAGTTCAAAATATTTTCCTAGTGATTGCTGGGAAGCTTCTTAATTCTTCGTGATATCTTTTCGGGTAAATTTTAAACTCTTATGTCTGTGCAGTTGTTTTATAAGCCGTTAAGATGAATTTGTTGGCCTTGCTACATTATAAAAGCATCTTAAACTTTCTTTGTCTATTTTTGTGGGATATGGCATGCAGCCCTTCCATCGGAGTGACAAAAAAGTATTGTCTGGAACATGCACCAGCCGGATGTGCAGTAATAGCTGTCAAGGACAGAAGAGATGTGCCACTACAAGAGCTTTTTCCTAGGGTTCCAGAGATGGATTGTTCTGAGATACTTCAAGGTGGTATTTAAGGGTGTACCCCTTACTATACTCTGAATCAAGATGAAGTTCCAAATAACTCTGGCTTCTAATTGGAAAAGTATGTTTTGCCTCCAATTTACTTTGTTCTTATGGTTTGCAGGCAATCACTGGTTCAATTTGAAGTGGCCTGCAAAAGATGTTGGGAAAACTCTAGGTTCTCTACAGAAGAAACTCCTATCCAAGATCCAATCTCGGGGAGAAGAAGAATTCAGAGACCATGTGAACGAGAGATATGAAAGCTTCCAAGAACAAATAGAAAAGCATTCCCCAAGAGGAGTTCTGGAAGCACCATCACATTGCTTGGATCAGGAAGAATCATTTTCTTCAGAGAGTTCAATTGGGTCCTCTCCTCCTTTTAGGAATGATGGAGATGACAAATCAATCTCTGAAGAGAGTCCCCACAACTGCTTCAACTTTTGGACAAGTGCTAGTACGCAATCTAATAAGTTTTTTAAACTCTTCTCTTTATCTTTTGGCCATTGCACCACACAAATAACTTCGACTGCCAAGTACCACAAAGAACCACATTCCTATTTTCCTAGGAACAGGGAAAATTTTGAGGAAAGGAGAGCATACAAAGAGATATCATGGAAGCCATCATGGAGATGCTTTGCCTATAAGGAGATTTCTTATGCCACCAACAACTTCAATTCTGGTATGTTCCAAACATCATATCTAAACTGCTGAATAACTCTATGTTTGCTGATCCTTATAGATTATGATGAAGTCAAAAGGTATTTTGTTGTGCTGCAGAAAATTTGGTGGGTAAAGGCGGGTATGCAGAGGTTTACAAGGGGGTCTTATCGAATGGTCAGGCTATAGCAGTGAAAAGAATGATGAATGGAACCACAGATGAGCAAAAGGAGAAAGATTTTCTTACTGAATTGGGTATCATTGGACACATTCACCACCCAAATACAGCTTCTTTGCTAGGGTGCTGTATAGAAAATGGTCTGCATCTTATCTTTCACTTCTCTCCTAATGGCAGCTTGGATTCTTGTCTACATGGTAAGCTTTTTCCCAAATTATAGGTTAAATAGTTCTGCTATAACTATAGTTCTTTTGATACCATTGTCCTGCATCTTTGTGGCAATGTGGCCTGAATTCTTTTAACCTGTAGAACCTAGGCGTCACCCTTGCTTATTTCTCATATGTCAGTACAGTGCCTTAGGGTCCAGACAATGGTCATAACATGGTTTCACTGACAGTTGCACATTCATGATGCCAAGGTAGTTAAACTCAATATTCTTTGAAGCAGCTCTTTTGAGTAGCCTGTTCAAATTGTAAACCATTGCCTTTATTTTTTAATTATCCTGCAAGTGACCATGTGAAGTGAGATCGAGTTTAAAAAATTCTCAGATACAAATACTCCAGTGCTGGAGTGGTCAATAAGGTACAAGGTGGCAGTTGGTATAGCTAGGGGACTGCATTATTTGCACAAATGTTGCCAAAGGCGGATCATTCACAGGGATATCAAAGCAGCCAATATTCTTCTAGGTAGAGAATTTGAGCCTCAGGTGAGCAAACTTGCCATTCTAGAGTTGCATGATCCTTTAGATCTAGTGATGGTTATAATCAACTTACAAACTTATCTAAATGAATATTCAAACATTTAAATGGATCCTTGACTGGGTTCTGCTATAGATTTCAGACTTTGGTTTGGCAAAATGGCTCCCAAGGCAATGGACCCACCACTCCATAACTCCCATTGAAGGAACTTATGGGTAAGTCAAGCATTTCCATCATCCTGCTTTGTAACTTGCAGCTCACACAATTTTTTTCTCATGGCTTCCTAATGGGTGTGGCTTTTGAGCAGATATCTGGCACCAGAGTATTTCATGCATGGGATAGTTGATGAGAAAACTGACGTGTTTGCTTTTGGAGTGTTGTTGCTAGAAATTGTCTCTGGTAGGAAGCCTTTTGATACTTCAGAACAGAACATTCTTGTTTGGGTCAGTATAACAAAGCTCCTTAACAACATCTTCCAAAATGACAAATATAATAATTGTGTAAAAAATTTATAGAAAATTTTGGCTGAATCAATGTATGAATACAGAAAAAATAGCCAATGCCAATGAAGACTTCAGAACATTCTTGTTTTTGTATTTAAGCTTCTTCACCCACCATCAGAGGATTCTAGTTCAATTGAAACATCAGTACAAAAGATTACAGCCCAGATTGTCCCAAAAGTTCTCTTTTATACATTATTTTGAATGATCCATTATATGGTATGCAGGCAAAACCATTGTTAGAGTCTGGAAACATTAAAGACCTAGCAGATCCAAGGCTTGAACGCCAATATGATATTGTTGAGATGAAGAGAGTGCTTTTCACAGCATCCCTGTGCATAAGGCATTCAGCAATCTGGAGGCCATCCATGAGCGAGGTCTATCTTCCTTCCTCGATACAGATCTCAACCTTTTATAACAAAATCCCAAATGGGTTGTTCCTTGCTGTTTGCATTTCACTACATTAGAATTGATTGCCTATAGTTGCTATTTCAGGCTCTACAATTGTTGACAGATGGAGAAAGTCTTCTTAGAGAAGACTGTTGGAGGATACCTTCATCAAAGGATGGTGCAATTGATGACTACTGGGACAAACTGCAGAAGTTGAGATGTACTGCCAAAAAATAAATGGAAAGATGCAGAATGGGATTTAGTTCCAACTTAATCTAATGCCTTTAAAAAAAAAATCACCTCAGAAATTTAGTGAAACTAGTTTTAAGTCATAAGCTTCTAAACTCTACATGGTTAAACTGGATCTGTTATGTAAAATTAGTGCACCAATCTATTTGTTTGTATATTCTATAGTTACAATCTGTGCAGACAGAACACTCCCATTCAATAATTATCCTGAATGTAATCAGAGTATGTCCTCAATTCAAAAAAATTATAAATTTCTGATTTTTTGGTATTTTACGATTTCATTCGCTGCTGCCAGGCTGCCTCTTTCTGCTGTGCCTCCTCCTCCAAGGCTGTCACCCGAGGCTCCAAGATCTCCAATCGGGCTCCCCTGTCACTGGCGAGCTGAGACTGCTCAGTCAAGTTATCCTGAATGCTCTTGATGGTCGCAGCCGACTCATCCTTGACCCGCTGAAGAAGTCTGTAGGCATCCACTCGGCGAGATACTGCAACATCAGTGGAAAATCTCTGGCGCTTCATCAGAAGAAACACATCTCGGAAGGCTAGCTCGATATAGTATAAACTCTCTAGGACACCTGCATCCCGTCCTACTAGCCTCGGTGGCCGACCTCGCCAGGCTCTCATCATGGCAGGAGTCTCTCCTGCCGGCCACCCCTCGCCAAATATCCGTATAAACTCCGCCTCACACCCCATCTGCACAAATCCCCGAATTCGGTGAACCTCCTGGCCTACCAGAGGCGATCGGCCAATCCTCAGGTCCCTGGAAACCTGTCCCACACGGATCATCAATCTGCCCATGTGCTCGAGCTCCTCCACATATCTCTGTACTGTGCCTACCGGATCCGACGGGTCTGGCTGAGACATTTCCACGACGAAGCCCTCTGTGGAGGCGCCCTCCCCGTCCTCGTCATCCGAAGGTATGCAATGTTCCGTCTCCTCCTGGGGTTGTTCCCCGTCTGCCGGCTGAGGCTCCTGAATGGCTGTCTCTGGTGCCTCGGCTATGCTCGCCTCCGGGAGTGCAAGTGTCTTCGCCGATCCTGGCCGTCTCACTCTGCTGGGTGTGAATGATCGGCCCCTCCTTATCCCCTTGTCCCTCCGAGGGACTCTTTTCCTGCTCGTCTGGCTGCTCGGCTGGCTGCTCGTCCACGTCGAGAGTGAGGCCCACCGACCCCAGCCAACTGTCGATCTGTGCTACCCCGGGTGCTCCTGGGGTTGGGGTCGTCTCCTCCGTGGCTGTCAAGGTTGCCACTCCTGCCGAGGTTGCCACTCCTGTGGCTGTCGATGCTGACGGTGGTGTAAGAGAGCAAACTGCCGGCAATATCTCCACCGAGGCAGTGGAACCTGCTGCTGATATGGTAACTGCCCCCTGTGATGTGGTGGCGAGAGGTTAAACTGGATCTGTTATGTAAAATTAGTGCAGTGAAACTAGTTTTAAGTCATAAGCTTCTAAACTCTACATGGTTAAACTGGATCTGTTATGTAAAATTAGTGCACCAATCTATTTGTTTGTATATTCTATAGTTACAATCTGTGCAGACAGAACACTCCCATTCAATAATTATCCTGAATGTAATCAGAGTATGTCCTCAATTCAAAAAAATTATAAATTTCTGATTTTTTGGCATTTTCTGATTCACAAATTGAAATATTTCATGGAAATAGTACAGTGCAGATAAACAGCAATATGCACCAGATTTGCAGATTAGCTAAAGTCTAAAATTGAAGAATACTAATGCAATAAATTGAATACTTTGATTCATAATTTGATAGGCAAACTGATCTATGGAACATTAACACAGGGTTGTTATGAAGCATACAATATGGACTTATATTCATCCCAGCAGTCCTAAAACCTCAATAATAATAGATCTTACAATCCTTGATACCTAGACCAATAATGAAGTCAGCACAATGATCAATGTCCTGGATGTGACAATGATTTTGAAGGGCTGTGCACCGTAATCTAGACTAAGATTGTTGTTACAACAGCGATATGAGAGCTGCATATATCATATGGATCCACCATATATCTGAGTTCTGCCCCGACTTGCAACACTACCCTGGAAATAATGATGTAATTTATATATGTGGAAGCTAGTGACTAGCTGTATGAAACCTACGATGGAATGTATCAACAGAACCCAGTGATTATAAGGAAACCATTATCATGCTCTAATGGCAGTAATTTATATTGCAGATGGTACCCAGCTATTAGTGCACTCCTTATTTGTGCAGATCACAGCCACAAACTTGATATATTTCTGCCCAAAAAGAATACAGAATTACTTCAACAGTCACAGCACCCCTTTAACACAAATGTAATATTAATTTCAATCTGAAATTTCAACGGTTCAGCCCAATGGTGACTGCTATATAAAATCACTCCAAGGAATTGTAGGTTTTCAACCTCCAATTCTAGACCTAGAGGGTTTTCGTCCTCAAATTAATTGAACCAAAGTCCAAACTCCAACAACATGTAGAAATCAAAATATCCTTAAACAATATGCCTCCTTCTCCTTGATTGGCCTCTCTTAAATAAAGTTTTCCTCCAAAAGTCGTAACTCTTCAATTTTCCTTCACGACCCTTGATTGATATTTGAGAGCCATTATTTAAAATAAAATTTAATTATAAGAGACCTTATTTTATAATTTCACTTTAATTGAGGCCCTCTTTATTATAATTACATTTTATGATAACACTTAAGTGACCCCTTTTATGACATTAAGATCCTCTTGATTTATTATTATACTCCTATTTTCCAAGAGAAAAATCCGGAAGGCCCATGGGAAATGAACGATGAGCATTTGAGTTTCAACTTGGTTTCATTTCGAAAAGGGGACATTACATAGTACAAGATTTGGTTAACAGCAGAATAATTTAATCCATAATGAAAGGAACCATAGCACCTGGACTCATATATGAGCACAGATGGCACTCGTATATGTTCTTTTCATTGAGGAACTCTTTGTCAAGTTTCAACAGTGAAGTTTTAATGGTGAACATGTCATTTCAATATTTTATCTTGAGGTTTTACAACGATGTGGTGAAAGATCTCATGTCGCCTGAAAAACCTCTTGTTCTCAGACTACTTTGTAAGCCCCCCGCCAGTATCTCTGCATTCTGATATACTTTTAATAAACTTCGGTAGCTGATCTCCATTTCAAGGATCATGAAGCGCCATACTCATATATCTAACAAGTTATATTTAGAGATCTCTTTGTAATCTGAGCCACACTCTTAAATAGTTAGTGCCATACTTTCTATTTATTCCTCTATCAAATACCAAAATACCCGTACTCCCATCCCAAAAAAATTGCAGCAGAGTAGAGGGTCTCAACGATTTCTGTGAATAAAATACATTCCTAGGATACAAAATACTGGCTAGAAATATATATAACTTCTGTTGCTAGATTCATGTTAGAGATCTAACTGATATATGGTCTCTATTCAATATTTGTAGCTAATGGTGTCAAAAGTGACGATCAAACACCGAGCTGTGCCTTGTCATTTTGCAACAAGTTTGGAAAAAATCCTGAATGATAGGTACTCAATAAAGTTGCCAAAAACACTTATTCCCTGGCCCCTGCTAAAGAAGATGCAAGCAAATCGATAAATGGCTCAATTTGTTTCTTCGAGACAATAACCAATCAGATGGGGCAACCAGCAAGCATTCTTCCCAGGTACATAGAGCTAAGACTATTGGTTCGTTACCATTCACAGGTCTAGGCTCTCTGCTGCATCTGGCACCAATATGTATTCCCAGTTGGAGAGTTTCTCTGCAGCCAAGCTTTGAAACTTCAGCATCCTAATAAGTGTGGTATAACATTTGGGTCGTGGTGACCAGCTCTAAAAAATAAAAGACAAACTCTCACTTGGTAAAAAAGGCTTTAAAAATAACAAAAAGTCAGCAGATGATAAAATGCTAAAAATTCCTTGCATTTGACAAGAGAGCAAAAAATAGGCATTTGACAAGCATGAGAAAAACCAACAAAATCAATATAAAACAGGTTGGAAAATGCAAAAAAAGATGAAAAAGAACAGCAAAAACAAACTATTTTTGGTGAATTACTGTAAAAGTCATTAAGGTTTTCAATAAACTTTTTTCATGGGAAACTGCTCAAACTGCAATTTTTCAGAAAGAACCTGATTAATCAGGGATTTTAGTAAACATAAACCACATCCCATGTTCATCCACAACTGGAGATTTGATGGTATGTGTTCTAATTTTGCAAAGCAGGCAATGCAATCGAGATACTTCATCATTCATGTCTTGTACCACCAGAAGCTAAACATATTTCCGTCTCACACATGAAGAACTTCATTTCCTACTGGCATAGAGGAAGAAAGACACGCATTGATCTTAACCACCATTTTGTATCCTCCTCCTTTTTGGTTTTCTGAAAAAGTAGCTCCTGTATCCTATAAGGTAAATGGTTGAGTAGCCTCATCTCATGGAATTTCAAAGGCTCTTGAGAAGAATTCTTGTATACCAGGCTTCTGTGGAACTCCCCATGTATTTACCCTGCATTAGGCTTAAATTTTAATTAATTGAACCATTTTCAAGCCATGACATGTGAAAAATTATATTAAATCAGGAGGTAAAGCGACATAAAATAGAAGGTCTGAGGTCAATATCAACAACATTGCACAAGAAGGAAATAAATGTCCTAATTGATTTTGGGCCTTGGCCCCTGAAGGTTTTAGAAGATGAAAACATATATATAAAGTATAGCTAACTAGCAGCTTATACATGCATGTCACCACCCTTCTAGATATGTGAAGAAATTTGAAATATAATCATAGCAAAATATTGAAGATAAGTTTTACATACAAATTGCAGGACTTGGGCATGGAAATACAAGAAACTTTAATGGCAAAAATATTCAGACACTCAGCAAAACTGCAGATTTTCTTTCCTCCAGCCAAATGCTCTCCTTCGAGGTATCTGTTTCTACAATGGTTAGGTTTGGTTAAAGCTCGGGAAGCCTAGACATCATCATCATATGCATCATCTTCTCTTGGACTCTGTTTCTGCAATGGTTCATCATCTTCAGAATCAGATAATGCATGTCTCCTTTGTGATTTTCTTGAAACTGGAGAATTTGTCTCGCCATCATCAGAGTCTTCTAGACCTGCAGCTGCAAGAAGATCTTGGGCATTTTCTGCATCATCTTGTGCCTCATCACTCATATAATTTGCCTCATCTTCCATGGCAACATCAGGTTCCTCCATATAAGAATCATCAGCCTTGTGGTCCTTATCCTTCTTCTTTTTCTTCTTTTCCTTCTTTCGTTTCTTCTCAGACTGACCAGCCTCATCATCGTCATCATCCCTGCCCTTACGCTTACTCTTCCATAATTCCTTCACACGTTCAAATTGTTCCTCTTGTTGCATCACCCGCCGAAGTTCTTCCTCTTGCTTTCTCCTTTCCATCTGAATCCTTCGTTCTTCATCAGCTTTTCGTTTTGCTTCATCAGCCAAGACAAGTTGGCGTGCTACTTCCAGCTTTTGACGGCTTTGCTGCTCTTCACGTTCTGCTGCTTCTCTGTGAACTTTGGCAGCATCAAGCAAATGTTTACAGTAGTCAACATGCAACTCTATCTTCTTCTCATCAAAGCCATGTGTATTAGGGCTTGCCACAGCTGACAGTTGACTGAACACACGGAGTGCATTCATTAATTCTGACACTGCTTGACGAACCTCATCAGCAGTACGTTTTTGCTTTTGAAGTGTTGAAGTTGAAAACTTCTGCATTGCAACGCCAACATCAAAGCGTAGCATGTAATTTGAGGGCGCCAAGTGTACTGCTCTTAATAATGTTCTTTTACAATCTTGCCACTGTTCTGCTTCATAATGTGTTCGAGCTAAATATAATAAAATTTGGGTGTCAGTGCCAAAATAGAATTTCCTCAAACAATTTTGATACATTTTCACTGCAAGTGCAAACTGTCCTTGTGCAAAGTAAACATGCGCTAGATTTACCCACACATCAGGCATCTGAACAAAGATGTTTCCTGCAGCAGCTTCTTGTACCTGTGTAAAAATTTCCTTTGCAATATCAAATTGACCCCTTTCAGCTAGCACAATGGCTGCCCCATTTGCAGCATAAACATTTCCTGGTCTCTGTGCCAACACTTTACAATACAGTTCTCTAGCCTTCTCAAGATGTGTTGCCTCGTTCTTTGGATCCCTCCTCTCATTGCGAAAAGCTGCAAAATAATTCCAATTTCCAAGTGAAATGTCAACATAAGAATTCTCCACATCTGATTCACTTTGGGCAGCTTTAATTGTTTCTTTTGCTTGAAGCCAGTCATCTGTTTTCAGTTCCATGTTGCCACGCATACATAAAGCATTTGATGAGTTCTTATCCACCTTAAGTGCATCCCCAATCAATTCTAGGCTTAGTTGGATCTCATTCCGAGCCTGAGCCATGGCTGCAAGACGTAGATATGCATCCACATGATCAGGAAACTTGAACAATATTAGCCTGTATAAAAGATTTGCTTTTACAGTATCATGTAGCTGTTCAAACAACCTAGCAAGATTAAATAGTGTTGTGACTTTATCCCATGGTAACTCAAGTGAAACACCACCTTCTTCTAGTTGATGGAAGAATTCCATATCCTTAAAGGGCACAGAAAAAACTGCAGAATTGGCACTGGGGCTTTTATTTATGAATTCAACCCAAATGCCATTTCCTAATGCCTCCATAAAAGTTTGTTGAGCCAACTCTAGTTCATCACGCTCAAAATGAAGAACCCCAATGTTGTTTAACAATTCAATGGGTACTTCTTCTCTGCTCTTCTTCAGAAGAGACTTTGCTGTCTTAAGAGAATCTAAGGCTGCACTGGTGTCTGTCGATATTAACAACTCACCCATCTTGATAAATGCATGGGCATCACGTGGATCTATGCGAGTTGCCTTTCTTAAAGTTTCCAAAGCCTTCTCTGCCTGCCCTTGCTGAGCATATATATGGCCTACAGCTTTTAAGCTCTCACAATTCTCAGGGTGGACCTCTAGAACCTTTTCAAAATTTGAGAGAGAACTCTTAAGATCTCCCAGCTTCAATTGAACCTGTCCCAGCCCAAAGTATGGCAACACAAAATCCTGTGGCCTCTGGCTTTCCTTAACTGATGCCATATAGTAGCGGCCAGCAGTGTCATAATCACCTTTGCTATGATAAGATCGTGCAAGATTATAATATGAATGAGATTTCATGAGAGGGTGATCAGTTGAAACAAGAGCTATCTCAGTCAACTGTTCCACAAGAAAATGCTGCCCTGTGAAGAAAAAATGGTTTGCTAAATGATTCAATGCCATTGCACAGTACGGGTATAATTCAAAGGCTCTACGCATCTTTTCCATTCCTTCATGAACACTACCTTTTTCACTAACTTGCAAGTCCATTATTCCAAGGGCCACCCAAGCTTCAACATTTTCAGGTTCTAGCTGTAAAACACGTTCAAATGCTTGTTTGGCTTTCTTAAGCTGACCAAGTTTGTAGCGGCACAAGCCTAAACCAAGTCTTACTGCTGCAGGGCAACCAGGATAAGTTCGCAAAGCCTTCTTATACAACTCCAATGATTCGGTATACCGTCCACGGTTGAATTGCACACAGGCTTGACCAAGAAGTGCAGGAACATTATCAGGTTGTCCATCTAGCACAATCTTGAATGCACCATATGCTTGTTCATGGTCTCCTTTTGCTAAAAGCAATTGACCTTTTCCAACCCAAGTCGATGGCTCGAGATTATCGATTCTAGAAGCCTTGTTATAGTAAAATGTTGCACGAACGAATTGTTCTTCCTTCTCTGAATGCTTTGTCTTAATCTTACCAACATTGCTGTAGTATGCACCAAGGGCATTTAAAATGGCAATTCTGTCATACCTCACATCAGCATAGTACTCATCAATTTCTGGACTAGCACCTTCTTCCAGTATTTGTCGAAACTCCTCAATTTTGCCTTGCTTGAAATATTCTCTTGCTATAATTAGCCATAAATCGAGAGGAGCTTGCTCTGCTTTCAGGATGTCAAGAATGTCAGTGGCATCTCTCGGTAGTTGATCTAATGCTACTTTCACTTCTTCCTCTGAATTTTGCACTGGTATGTACACACACCCCATTCTTCCAAGCAGGTTCCTTCTCTGCCACAAATTCTCCTTATATGCACCTACAGATGTGCAAATAGTCATCATGAGAAGTTATAAGATCAAGAGCCATGTACGTAAGAATAGAAGGCTAAAAGACAAAAACAAAAGGCTAAAAAACATCTAAAATGGTATTTATTTATGGTTCCTAAATAGAAATTTTGAGCAAAAGATAGATTGATTCACAGTGGCTGCGCTATGCCCTAGTTTATCACAATAAACACCACCTCGAGCGGCACTCAATCAAACTTGTTTTTCAAGTGATTCACTAACAAGAAAACCGAGACAACCTTTCCAGAAGCAAAATTAGATTGCAATAATTTAAATTTTAAATTATCAACTGTAAACTTGTGAACCAAATATTCATATTAATTCAAAT